>JAGISJ010000081.1:28413-44000 GCA_023375725.1 Nephotettix cincticeps
TACTGTGCCTTGTTGAGTGGACATTTGCACTACCCAGTACCCTTTGAGTGGACAGTTACTGTCCACTTAAAATTTAAGTGGACAGTCTTCTCATCAAGATCTGGTAGGTTTTATGTGTCCCTTTATAAGGATTTCTTATGGCATGTGGTGTCATTTTCAGGATTGCCAACACTTACAGAGAGAAACTAATTTCCCAAACATAAAAAATAAAAAAGTTAGAAATTTCGTTGTAATCCTTTTGTTTTTGAGTGATTCTTACTTTGTTATTATTTAATAAATTTCATTTTATAAATTAGAAAAAAATATTTTCTTTAATATTTAACCAAGATAAATAAATTAAGCACGTACCTTTACCACTGTATTAAAATCATTAAATCTATAAGAATAAAATCTTTGCGTTTCATAAGCCACAAATTGAAATGGGTCTTACCTCAATTTCTGCCTATCTGTCTGTAATTCTGTAACGCTAAAAAGATGGTATTTTGTTCATCTTCTGTATGAAAAGAGAACAAACATTGTTATGAAACTTTATTTTCCCTATTCTAAATCTTTTGGGGAAGTTTTTTGTTCACTTACTAACCCACTTATTATAAATATAAAATAATAAGCTATTGAAAACACAGTTTAGAGCATTATGAGAAATATTTTTTTAAGTTTTACAGAATGTGTGAACTATAAGTGATTCCATGGAAAGAAATCACCATCAACTATCAAATTATAATTACTATTAGTTTGTTTACAGTGATCATTGGTTTAAACCCTATTTTAAAATTATACTACATTAAAATTGTATCTTATTGTATGATCAATTTTAATATTAAATCAATTGATCAGATTTTAGATTAACGCTTAATAATTAATCTTAGATTTTGTTCAGAACTTTAGATTTATATTTTGTCATGATAATCTTTCTTATTTACACTGAATCCTGTAACTCGTATATAGGACGTGATTGTTAGTAGTAAAGAATAAAATAAGTAATATGAAAAGCTATCATTTTGAGACTTATTAAAAAATCTTTAATATTATTAAGAAAAGATAGTTTCTGTATGTTTGTTTATCTGTTGTAGAAAGTAAACGTAAAAATACTGAACGAACCGGTTTGGTTTTTACACAAGGGTAGGTCTTCATGAAACTCATGCATTCATGCAACTCATAGGCATATTAATTTCCTTGAAAGTTTCTCGGGCTACGCCAGTGAACGCCTTAGGTTTCAATGTTTACATTTTCAAAGGATATCAATATAAAATTACTAAAATACGTGAAATTCTTGAATTGCTTGTATTCAAGTATTTCTTTTTCAAGTAATCAGCTGTGGACTCTAAAATTTGATAGTTTGGAAAGGAGAAGAAAGACCTGCCGTGAACGTTCTAGGTTTCAATTTTTTACATTTTCTAATGTCAACATATGTTTACACTACATTTTGACAGTTCAGGAAGAAGAAGAAAGAAGGTTGATTTTTACAGATAACCTGCTGGATCGAATTAATTTTGCAGAAAATGGTAGATTTTAAGTTTTCCCCAATGCCTGCCTCTATTACGTTATTTATTATCCTTACCCAATATTACTTAATAGAAATTACTTTTTCATGTTTTAGACACTCTTATTTCGTCATTTTGGAAACACTTGTGTTTATAAGTTTTATAGATCACCTTTAGTTTTTACTATTATATATTTTTGGTTCAATTTTAGATTATTCACAGAATTTATAAATTAATCAATACCCACAATATTTACAATAGTGGATTCGCTCTAAATAAGACACGTGTGGTGGACATTTTTTAATGTAAATATTTTGTTTTCTCATTTACTTACATTTTAACAACAATGAAGATTCAAATCTCCATTTTTCAAACCAATTAACCAATACATCAATAGAACTTTTAGATTCAGTAGCTTGATCAATACTTAATTTTGGCTTATTATTTCTGTGTCATCTGCGTATAAAGCCAATGTTGCAAATTCGGTATGTCTCACATATATATGTTAAGCAGCACAGAACCAAGGATAGAGCTTTGCGGTACTCCTGATTTGATGGGTCGAATTAAAGAAAAACTTCAGTTTATTTTTTTAGAAAAAGTTCTTTTATCCAGAAATGATTTGATTATATTCAACAAGCACCTAGGGAAGCCTTGGCATATCATTTTAAAAATAAGGCCTCGCAACACCTTGTCGAAAGCCTTCGCTATATCCATAAAAGCAGCAGCTGAGTGCTGTTTGTTTTCAAATCCTTGTAATTGTTTCTGAAATGCGCAGTAGTTTGTACTTTTGAGTGTTTAGCTTGGATTCCAAACTGATAAGGAGAAATTATGTCAGATTGTTCAGTATGGTTTATGATTCTTTTTAAAATAACCTTTTCTAAAAGCTTTGACCAAGTAGGTAAGAGACTGATTGGCCTGTAACCTAGGATTATGGATTACAATTAGTTCAGCATGTTCACGAGAAGGGGAAATAAACCTGGTTTATCCATAAATTTACTATGCAAACCAAAATTGAAAGGGCTTTATCTATTAGGTACTTTAATA
The DNA here is from genome assembly GCA_023375725.1 of Nephotettix cincticeps. NCBI lineage: Eukaryota > Metazoa > Arthropoda > Insecta > Hemiptera > Cicadellidae > Nephotettix > Nephotettix cincticeps. Next base: position 30,939 of record JAGISJ010000081.1, read on the forward strand.
CTATGTTTGGAATGATGTCATGGCCTGATCTTTTCCTTTAAGGCAGATTATTAATAACGTTGTTTATTTTACATTTGTTGAAAATTGTATTGGTAGCTCTATTGTATTAAAGGTTGAGTTGACAGTGTCATTCACAGTTTCAGCACAGTCATTTTCTACCATATCATTTAGTGTAAAAGTAGATTCATTAAGATCAGAAAAATCATTGCACCGCTGGGAATCATTTCCATATGGTTTATTTTTTATCAAAGTAGGGATAAGAGGGCAATCGCGTGAAATACCCTTTGTTGCCTTCCAAATACTTGAGTCATTTGGGTCAATTTCAGAAAAATACTTTTCGTAATTTTCGATTCTGTACTCATTCAACTCTGTTCGATAATTTTTTTTTCTTTTCATGAGTTTCAATATTCTCAATGGTGGGTGAAGAGAGTAATTTGATTTATTCTTAAAAGGACGTGAGATCGAAGCTGTCAAATGATTGATATTAACATACGACTGACGATTAAAATATCATGTCATTACTAATATTTATGATTATATTTTTTTCATTTTAAAATACATAATCTAACCTGCAATACAATGTGCAGTTATATAATTTTTATTTGTTCCAAATAATAAAGCTAATCGTACCTTTGAAATCTATTGTTCACTAAACATCCAAAAAAGGATGTCATATGATTAGTTTTAACATATGATTGACAATTAGCATATATCATATTTAATGTTTATGCTGTTTTTTCAAATATATAATTTAGCTTGCAACCCCATTCACGATGTTTACAGTTGAGCTCATAATAATAGTTGTCATGTAATAGATTATACCAGTCTTGAGAATGTAAACGACGATTTAGTGATATGTAATCTAAAATAATGCGTAAATAAATAATACTCTTTAGTATTATTACCAAATTATTACATTACTTAATGATATTCTCATACCAATAGCTTCTAACTTGACAAGAATTGGTAAAAATATGTGATTACGAGCAATAATTCTTTTAATAAATATTGCAACGTCACCTTGACGGTCTTCTCTGTAGCATAAGTAACCACTCATTTTACAGTGTTCAGACTTTACGAAATGCGTTTTAGTAACACATGCAATGTCTACATTGTGTCTGGCTAGGATTGAAGGAAAAGTCCCTCTTTTAAAGCCTCATTGCATTCCAATTGAGGAATGATAAATTACAGTATTAAGTGGTGATTGAATTTGTCCATTATTAAGAATAGAGGTAATAATAATATGTTTATAATATGTTTTAAGACCGGAATAATTGATTTAACAACCGGGGAGTGTAACGTTATCCTCTATGATGGTGCATTAGGACATTTTCCCCTGAAAAATAATAGCTACTCATTTAATAGCTTATTGTTTCAAAAGTAACTATCCCATTTCTAAAAATAACAACAAGATAAACAAAGATAAATTAATTGCTAGAATTTTACAAGTAATTTTATGATTTTATGATTTTTACCCCCCCCCCGGCGGGGGGGTTCCCCCCATAAAATTGAGTTGGTTGTTGGGTAATTGAGTTGGTTCTGTTAGGTGATTTTACCTTACGCTACATACAAGAAAACGGATGTGAAAGAAGGAAGAAATTGAACTTTAATTATTCTCCATATGAATAACATTGAACGCTCTCAGACATCGTACTGTGTTAGTCATGGACAGTAAATTGAACTTTTCTTTGGAAACATACATAAAATAAATGTATAGTTTATCTTGTTTTAATTTGTTTAGTAAAGCAATTATAGAGGTACGCTGAGGCACGACAGGGTACAAAAGTAACATTGGCAATTCTTTTAGTTATTTTTATTTGATACAAAACATCAACACTGAGAAAATTCAAATACGACAAATTAATTTCAATTTATACAAGAAAAAGATTATTACAGATGATTTATAAAACGTCAAAAATATTAAATCCCTATTAACTGAAATCATTTCATTAAAGATATGCCATTAATAGTTTTAGGCATATGCCTATCATAATTTATCACAATAGGAAACACAATTTAAAATATTTAACATACAAACATATTTATGTTTCACTTTGGCTATAACCTAATGGAGAACATGAAAGAAGCAATATTTTTAAACAGAAAACAAAATAAAAATATTGAAATAATGTTGAAATATGTGTACTTGAATTATTTAAAACAAACACTTATATTCACTAATGAGGGCAGACCTATAGCTTACTTTAATCACCAACAAAAATACAAACAGTGACAGAAACCTAAAATAAGACCAATATACAAAGGTAAATATGAATAGAAAATAGCAATATAAATGCTTCACAAATAAATAGGGGACACAAACTGAAAGAATAGTTTTGAAATAAAAGCTTTATATAAATCTCAATAAAATAATTGTGCACATACAAACTACAATCAAGTTATAATAAAAACATAAACACACCTATCCTGTCAAATATGGCAAACCACTTCTGGATGTTCAAAAAATACAGTATACAGTAGAAAAAACATCCAGCGTAACAAAATGTTTAGAATAGCAGACAAAATTTCAAAAAAATAGTGTGATCACTATATAATTTCAAGAGAATACCAAATATTTGTATGTATGAAATTCGTGTACAGTAAAAATAATCAATGACATGGGAAAACGTTGGACTGCGTTTTGGTTATGAAAGCCGTGTTACCCACACAATTGTATATTAAGTACATACAATTATAATGTACTTATATTCGTTAATGAACAAATAAAAAATAATATAAATTCAAACAACATAGTTACATAACACATTATTGCACACATATTACAAGTAAAACAATAATACAATACATGATACATATAAGTACACATAACTATGTTTGTTAATTACATAGGCTATTATACTATGCGATTAATAGAAGCATTGAGCAATATAATTTATTTACTGTAGCAACATACTTTACTTTTATAAATGTACAGATTATTCATAAATGCAGAATATTTCAGAACTCTAAACCAACCTTTTGAGGTACTGTTCTTGGGTCAGAATTAAATCTAAATATCATATTAAAATTAACCGAAAGTCCTCCTTTACTAACAAGCCGCCATTTTGTATGTTACAAAAATAATGTTTTCTTCAAAACTATTAGTAAAACTTTCAATATTCCATACATTCTAATATAAAGGATAACTTATGAACAAAATTAGTTTTTTTATATTAAAAGGTCGGTCCATTGAAAACTTCAAACAAAACACTTTAAAAGTGGATTTCTTATACAAATTTTATGAAAATAACCCTTTCATTTAATTGTAAAACAAATTTAGCGATACCTCATTTTTGAAAATCAAACTTAAAATAAAAACGATATTAAAACATTATGGTTTAAAGTTTTTGTATGTGACATTTCTATTGTTGCAAATAATATTCGTAGAAAAATCATCTACATTGCACATACGATAACAGCCCCGCACCACAAAAGTGCAATATTTTGTATAATTATAAAAAGTAGGTATCTTTAGATTAGTTTTAAAATTATCTTATAGAAGTAAGTAGGGGGCCTATTGTGAAATTGTTAAACGAATTCCAATTTTTAAATCATTCTTATTTGAAAATCTTTTTAGCTGCCATTATAAAGGTTTACGATGTATTTTATTTATACATTATCCTTACTATCATTAAAATGTATCATCCATAAAAGTTTTAAGTGTAATAGTGTTTAAGGAAAAATATTTTTAAAAACTGTGGCTCTGTGGGTAACTTCGAACATCTGGACGATTTAAATGTGATATTTAGACTATATGCTGACCCAAGAATAATTCTTTAAAAAGTACGTACAGAGTTCAGAAACATTCTGTATAACAGCTATGTCAATAGTTAAGTTATTATGAATACCAAGATCACTGAGACTGTGGCTTTTCCTGCAACCTTTTCCTTTCTGGAGTAGGAACCGTTTTCTTTTTAGTGTAATATTTGCTAACCTCTATTCTTGTCATTTGAAGAGAATGCCTTTTTTTTATATGTTTTGACGATTCCCAAACTTCTTTAACTTTTCCTCGTCCAGGCTTCTTTTTTCCTAAAACGGTGTCCGGGAGGTTATCAAAGAGTTCTCTTTTTTCTGGAGTATTCCATCTGGCTCTTTTTTGGACAGGAAAAGATGAAGTGCAATCGTCTGAGCTTTGAGAGGAATCCAATTCATCTGTCCAATCTTTAAATTTTTGTTTTGGTGTAGAGAGTGGTTCAGTTTGATTTGTTGGTTTTGTCATTGTTTCAATTTTGTTTGACCAAGTACTTGTCCCACTACTTGTCCCAGCATGAGAATTTTGATGGCAGTGTTCGTTGATAATAGGACCTATGACGTTTAACTGAATATTGTCCAGTTGCAATTCATAATATTTCTGGTGCGTCTGGAGGGTGTGTCCAAGAAATTTTGGCATATGTTTTTTAAGCTCTGAGTTTGATTGTGACATTGTGGCCCAATAATGCCGTAGTCCATTGGCCGTGAAATCCTTCGGCCTCTTCATTGGAATTTTTGATGCAAATGAGTGGAGAACACTACTGCCATTGAATGCAGTTCCATCTCTTTGACCGAACAACAGTTCTCCTGGAATTTGGAAGGTAGGCCGGCATGTTAAAAGCGTGTCAATCGCATCTTTTACAAAACCAGGTACTATTACAGATACCTTCACATCATTCTTAAAGGCAGTTACTTTAAAAACACCTAAACTGTCCTCACTTTCAGGGTTGGACCGAAAGTTTCTGTAATTGGAAATAGTTGCATATGATACCTCAACAGGCCGCCGGCTGTTAAAAGCGATGAGGTAAGCTAAAGTGGCTTTAGTTAGCTTGTCATACAACTCTGTGCTGCAATTATTACGCAATTCCTGTGTAGCATTAAGGACAAAGTCTTTGACGGAATTGAAAAATGACACCAAATCGTCTTCTAATGGCATTTTGTCTTCACTAGCCCCCTTCTTTATTTTTAAGCTTTTATCTCCCACACAACTCACCTCAGTTGACCAATCAGTACACATTAATGACATGAACTTTTCATGATTTGTTTTAATTCTACTTTGGTCTTCTACAGTCATGGTACTCTTGATGGCATTGGTCCATAAAATCTGAGAACACATTTTCAAATTACTACTTAAACGACGTGGCACACTCCCCTTTTCACAAATGCCTGTAGTTTCATCCAGAGCACTCCACTTTGAAACTGTCTGGCATAGAATGTCAAAGTTGGAAGGGTGAATGCAATCCTCCAACTTTTCTACTGAGGGCTTAGCGTCTCTCATTTTCAATACAAGGGAACCAAGGGTTCTCATTTTACTTGCCACATAATTACGCTGGTGTTCTGCCATATGACCTCTTAGAAACCGTCGCCCGAATTCAAGAATCAGTGGATCTTTAATTAATGACAGAGTAATATCGTCTTTGTTCATTTTGTCTAGGACTTTTTCACGCAAAATTTTAAATCTGTCATCAATATTTACAAGAATCTTTGATGAAGGTACCTTCGGAATCAAATTCATCAATTTTTGACGATCTTTACAAATGTCTTTGTGGGAGCAAAAGTTTTTTCTTGAAATCAAACCTGAACAAATGCTGCAAACAACATGTGTAGAAGAAGAAACGTTTTTACCTTTTCGTACAGGAATAAGATCTCCTATAACCTCATTGTTAAGTACCTGTTCATTAAACTTACCATTGAATGAATTTAATATTATTTTGGAAACCTCTCGTCGCTTTTTTATCTGAATTTTTTTGTCAGAGCTCACTGTATTGAGATACATTTGCACCTCAGGCAATCCTTTGTGTTTATTTACCATGTGTCTTGATAATTTCGTTTGGAAGGTGTTGCAATACTGGCAATAGTTCTTTTTTCCTTTCTTCCGTGTACTGCCATCCTTAGGGTTCTCCTGAAAAAAAGTAAAATTGTACAACAACTGAGAATTTTCCAGGAAATGAGGAAAATGATGGGAACTGTTAATAAAATGGAAAGGTTAATTAAAATAAACTCCATTAGATAATTAATTAATACACCCTCTCTCCTTTCAAATTTTAATTTTTTTCTCAGGGAAATAAATAGCATTGTAATCAATTGTCGGTTATATTATGACTTTGGGATTCTGATCATAAAGTGTGTTAGAAAAGTCCAAAAATAAGTAAAAAGGCATAATACATAAAGCGGTATACGTTAAAACGTTTTAAAATCTACTTTTACAAAAAATGAGACACTCGTTGTGCAAAGTTTCGTGGCGGGTTGCGTCGTTTTCTTCATCGGAGTCTCAAGGTCGGCTGTCGGCCGTTCGGGAAAATAGAGATAGAAAATGGCAGCTACTCGTGCCTACAGAGACTATGCAATTTCTTAAATAATCAAGCCAGAAAAATTTTGCAAATTTATAAAGAGATAGGTGTTGTTTGATAATCGTAAATGACCTTTTAATGTAAGACAAACCTTTAATGTATTGCCTATAAATATTGAAGAATTGTATAATAATAATAACATACAAATACAACAATATTGAATCATATGTTACTAATCATTTGATATCCCCCACAAACTCGTATATGGTTCGATATTGTTTATTTTATTTTATTATTATTAACTTCTTAAAGATGAAATAAACATATACCTTGTTTTAAAATGTATTTTTTGATCATTAAACTTAGAGCAGACGGTAGGACACGTGTCTACACTTACAACACCTGTCAAACATGTATTTGTTTATATACAGGGTGTTTGGTCATAAGTATTTTTTTAATGTGTCAAACTAAATGGCACTAGTAGATGAATGATGTTCATTAAAGGTTCCTAGCTCTAACAGTGTAAGAGTAAAAAAAAACTAAGATTTATTCAAACTAATGGTACCCATCATGAAACTAACTAAAATACGACGTTACAAACTCACTTTTCATTTATTTCACTATCATTTCTGAAACCCTAATTAAATTTGCCATAAGAAATAGTCATAAACTTTAAGCTGTCTAATGACATTCTACTTTATTTCAATGATTAAAGTTAAAAGTTTTAACTATATGAAAATCTTAAATTATATTCAAAGCATTACTACGACGTTGCAAAAACTCGTGGAAAGTGTCAAATATTATTAAAAACTTCATCATTAAAAAACCATAAAAGAGATGTATAATAAAGCTAAACTATTGTCACATATTCCTATATACTTTTAGTACCATTATAATAAAAACATATAGAGGCTAAAAACAGATATTCCACTAAAAATAGTGGCTTTTACTTACTATTTCAAACTCAGACAACTGATGACGGTAATGGTTTTTAAAATTTAAAGTAAAAAATAAAATTAAAGTACTATAACCTCTCCTTCCATGTATCTCAAAGCTAAAAATTCACTATATAGACTAAATCGCTTTTAAAAACACACTTTGAAGACTTGCTTACATAAATTTAACTCAGATCGTAACAGACAGATGTAACAGGACGGTTGTAACAATAGTGTTATACTACTATAACTACATAAATGAATAAATACCTACCGTGCTCTTTACAGTTGTTGAATCATCTTGGTCACATCCGGTATTTTGGAAAGGAGCATCCTGTTGTCCCTTGAAGCACAAATACAAAACAAATCAGGAGAGTTTTAAAGAAATCAATGAAAATTAATCTAGATGGAAAAATGTTTGTATTTACTTCCCTGTGGGAAATAGCTTAGATAATGGATATCTCTAGAGGGAATGTTTTCAGTTCATCTACACATCTGTTCTTATTCTTATATATTACAAATTAAATACCATAGCTCTGGTAGTGTCTACGGACACCTGTTTTAAATTTTTACCTTCACACATTAATTATCAACACCCCCCATCATTTGACCTTATCGCCGTATTGGCAATACCATAGGCTATCTAAGCTTGGGCGTGGATGTAAACACATTCAAATGAATAAGTATCAGGAAATCATGAACCTCTAAACATACAGTAATAAATATTTATGTACAATTCAAAGTGATGTTTATGGATGGAATACCTAAGGAAAAACTCTACATATACAGAGTGTTCATTTAAGTCGGGGACACACTTCAACGGGTGATAGTACTCATCAAAATAAACAAAAAATTCCTGTAAACATATGTCGAATAATCCTTAGTTTAGCCGTTATCCGCAATTTTTATTTTATACAAAACCAGTTATACAGGGTGTTCATTAAAGTCGGGGACAAACTTCATGGGGTGATAGTACTCATCAAAATAAACAAAAAATCTCCTATAACCATTTGTCGAAAAATGCTTCGTTTAGCCACTAGCCGCCATTTTGTATTTTTTACAAAAAACGTTATATATCAAGAACTATTTAAGATACAGAAACCAAACTTTACACACATATTTATTAATCAAAGAGAAAAATATTTTCAAAGTATCATTTAATTTGCTTTTATATTTTCAAAATGGCGGGGGTTAAAAATCTTTTACATCAAATAACAAAAAACCCATTAACTATATAAAATTTTTACAAGATACAAAAAATATTGCAATTTTAATTTCAAATCGAACGGTACTTTGGTGAGCGAAATCCGTCCACGGATAACCGAGAAAATGCACTTTTAATGTTAGAATACAGGGCCCGTGCGCCACCGCGGAGCGGCCGTGGCTAAGAAGCGGAGTTCAGCTGGCACAACACGGCTTCTTTGTCACGGCCGCGCCGCGGTAGCGCGTGAGCCCTGTAATGTAACATTAAACCTGCATTTTCTCGGTTATCCGTGGACGGAATTCGCTCACCAAAGTACCGTTCGATTTGAAATTAAAATTGCAATATTTTTTGTATCTTGTAAAAATTTTATATAGTTAATGGGTTTTTTGTTATTTGATGTAAAAGATTTTTAACCCCCGCCATTTTGAAAATATAAAAGCAAATTAAATGATACTTTGAAAATATTTTTCTATTTGATTAATAAATATGTGTGTAAAGTTTGGTTTCTGTATCTTAAATAGTTCTTGATATATAACGTTTTTTGTAAAAAATACAAAATGGCGGCTAGTGGCTAAACGAAGCATTTTTCGACAAATGGTTATAGGAGATTTTTTGTTTATTTTGATGAGTACTATCACCCCTCGAGGTTTGTCCCCGACTTTAATGAACACGCTGTATATCAAGAAGAATTTAAGATACAGAAACCAAACTTCGCACACATATTTATAAGCCAAAGAGAAAGATATACTCAAAGTTTCATTTAGTTTGATTTTTTATATTTTCAAAATGGCGGTAGTTAAAAATCTTTAAATTTAAATACAAAAACATTAACTTTATGAAATTTTTACAAGATATAGAAAAATTGAAATTTTAGTTTAAAATCGAACGATATGTTAATGAACAACATCCGTCCACTGATAAGCGAGAAAATGCACTTGTAATGTTAGATTACATGCGGCTTCGAGTCGAATCTCGGATTTCACTAATCGCAGAGCCTGAGCGACCGTGACGAAAAAAGGCCACGACCCATTCATAAACACACTACACTGTCGGGGCTTGTGACGTGGCTGCAAAATCAATATTATAAAATGCAAAAGATATATTGCATTTTGCTCCTAAGAAATCACTCAAGTCAACGTGATAGACATGAATATAAAAGATATACAAAGTAAAGGGTTTTTGTATGTAATTAATTCCCAAAATTTAAACACAATTACGGGCCATATTTTACTGAGCAAGAGCATATGGCTTAAGATGTTTTTGATAACAACTATTGAATATAGTCTCTTGATTTCATAATAATATGTTTTGTGGAGTTGCTGAGGCTATTAAATTGTTATTGTGGTTGCTGTTCATAACGCACGACTAGTCTCACATCATATGTCAAAGTAGTATTATGTCAAAATCTTTCCAACAGTCCAACCACTCCTATCACAACGCCGTCAGCACCAGCCGCGGCTACGACGATCACCCGCCGTCGCGTCGCCACCGACCGATAACGACCCTGGGTGCCTGGGTTACCTTGATACGGGAAATCTCTTGATTATTTCAGCTTTACATAAACTTTGAATTTTACATCAGTACAGCATCGATATATGGTGACGAGTGTTATTGTAATAAATGGTAGTAATACAATGAAAACCATAAATAAAAATATCAACCTTAAAAATGTGTTGGCCCCATCGCTGATTGTGCGAAGTGGTTTTTGTGCAATTTTAGACTGGAATAGGCAACCCTATTAACACTCCTCCTTACTGTTAATTTAAACTTACCGTATTATTGATACATATTGAAGCACTTTGGTCAATACTGGTATCTTGGACATCTAGTTGCTCTGGTTCCTGTATGAACACAGATACCATAATAAATCAGAAAAGTGGATAGCAAACAAATTAATTAAAGAAATCTAGGTTTTATAAATTGATTAACATAATTTTTTAATGTAAGTTAAACATAATTTGACAGCTTTCTAATAAACACCTGGTACTTGTAATATCCCTTCCTTGAAACTTCCCCAAAAAGTTCCCTAAACATACAAACTTATATTTAGTCAAAACATTTTAATATATTATTTAATAGTACGTATAACACAATTACACATGCCTAAGCTGGAAATAAAACATCTACACAATAAATTACTTTCTTTACCTGTCTAATGTTTTCAATAGGTAGGCCTAATTGCAACAATTGTTCTCCTTTTGGTACGGCTTCTATGACCTTGCCATCGGTTGATGTGGATGGTCCACATCGATCTGGTGCGGTTTGAGGAGAATCTGTGAGGAAAAGTAATCATGTTTCTTTGGATAGAAATAGAAAAATTAAGGAATAAAATGCCGAATAGCCTTATTTTCATGTTATAAAAATATGCGGAAAATGTTAAACTGTAAATCAAAACACTTGTTAACAATAATTCAGTAGTTAATCATAAGAGTTACGCAGCTTATATTTAACCACCTTATATTTCATGCTATAGATATTATATTTTGTTGAAACATCAATTGCCAATCCAAAAAAGCCTGGGTGATGGGCCTTCACTGATTAATTGTTTTTTTTACTAGTAAGCTATTCTGAAAAAAACTTACCAGAAAAACAGAATCGTGAGTCTTCTAAGTTCATAACTGACTCTGCATAAACTGCAATTTGCGATTGTTCTTTAGTAACTGGAGAAGAACATGAGCTAATGTTATCTGAAAAATAAATAATGCATTTGTATAGTCGTGTATAGCTTTTGACGTGGATAATATAGCTTAGCTCTAAGGGGGGGGTTGGCGATTTAGGCGATAAAAATTTGAAACAGTTACAACATTTGGTTATTCACAGTTACGTCACATGCTTAGTGTCGTCATATGGTTGTAAGGACAGCTGTTTAGAGGAATTGAAAACATCCTCTTTAGACATACCCATGATCTAACCTATTTCCCACAGGGAAGTAAAGACATTTTTTTTAAAGAAACCCTAAGATGAATATGTATATGTTATAGAGCTTATATAGTAGTTATTATTTTATTAATGTTATTTAATAAAAGACCGAATGTCGATTTTATTAATCAGTATAAAAACTGCATCAGTGGTCAATATTAGTCGTTAGCTGTAAACTGGTGAAAATAAAGCAACAGAAAATCAGCTGTTGGTAAAATATTCACATTATTAATGTATGCATATTATCAAAATCACGTATTTTCCTCATATACTTAAGAGTCTTCTTCACAGTTGCAGAACACGAATAAAATGCCTTAGCTGTCCCTTGCTGAGTGAAGGTGTAATGTTAAAACCTTTCTTGTCTTACAGATAAATGTTGGTTTTAGGGGCCTCATAAATCTGTGAGGTAAATAAATAGGTAGATAAATCTAAGGTAGCTATTTCAATAATTTAATCTAAGTTAATCTAATCTGAGATCAGATTAAATTAGATTAGATTATTGCAATAGCGACCATACTACAAGATTGGTATTTTAAGCTAAGAATGAATCAGGATTATGTAAGGTGATTGTGGCGCGATCTCGTAGTCTTGTTACTGACTAAAGCTGACACGTTCCTTAGACAGGACTGTCAATTAATACCTCAACAGCCGATGGCAATTAATGGACATACAGTTTAACTCTGAATCCGAACCACGGCCTTTAAATTACGAATTGGTATAATTATGAGCATGGTCTTCGCGGATTAACGCAGTATTTAGCTGTGCTGACGTTAATCCACACAAGAGAACACTACACCCACAGACCATCGCTCCCAACTATCAATATAACTGATATATTCGAAAAAAATAATAAATAAAATAAATTAAATAAAAATAAATCTTAAAAGTTGAAAATTGAGATACTTTTAAACATCACTGAAACTAATTGTTTTCTCATTTTCATTTTTTTGAGGTATGAGGGGTTTATTATTACTACCACATTGTTCAACCCACCACTCTCCTCATTCAACCAAATTGTTCCCAAATTTCAAGAAAATCTGATGAAATCGGCGTCCGAAGCGAGGGACAAAAATAACATGTTTCATCTCAAAAGCCGTCCGGCTGGTGTGAGGCTACAGTGCTACTGGCTTTAGGTGAATAAAGGTGAATAAGTCTCTTAACATAATATACAAACTATGCAGGCCAGTGAGGCTTAGCCCTAAGGTTGAATGCAGAACTGAATATGCTTATAGCCTACTCGGAGCATATACGAATCCAAAAAATCAAAGATCATTAAAATCGGTCCAGCCAATCTCAAGTTGTAAATGGTGTAACTAAGACTACATCTCTATATATAAAATTGAATGTATGTCTGTATGTCTGTATGTCTTTTATGCGTTGCCAAACTACTCATCCGATCGCCATGAAATTTTAGGAAGTTGCTCTACATGTGTCCGGGAAGGTTTTAGTGAAAACATATTTTTGAAAACCCCATAAGTTTCCATTTTATGTCGTTTTAAATTTCTAATGTCAACCTTACGGAGAGTAAGTTTGTTTACAAATAATTGTCTACAATGAAAACATTTGATTTCTTAACTACAGCTGATTGGTTTACTTTCCATTAGCAACATGCTTTACTATCCAATGTCATCTGAATCAATCATTAATGTAAAACTGTGAAGTAAATATGTGCTGTACAAAATGAACAGCTTTATTCGCCACGTTAATAGTTTACGGTTTTGGGGGAATGTGTATTTATATTTTC
>JAGISJ010000082.1:0-43000 GCA_023375725.1 Nephotettix cincticeps
GCGCGTTCGTGACAGGGGAGCAGGTTCCACGCCGGGTCGTGCGACCTCGACGACCCCGCCTGCACGAGAGTGCGGAAGATGGCGATGGCGCGCCGGGCGAGCTCATACCGGCGCGCGGGGGCTCATGGTTGTCGAACACGAGCGCGCGGACGTTCTCGAACACGTCGCCGCCGCGGGCGATGACGTTGATGAGCATCGCCGCCGTGAGCTGCAGCTGCGGTTCGAGCGGCTCGGGCTCCGCGTCGACGAGTCGCTGGAAAGAGGCCTCGCCCCAGTTGACGAACCCCTGCGGCGCCTTCTTCCGCACCACCTTGCGGAGCTTCTTGGGGTCGTCGCCGGCCTTGGCGATCGCCGCGGCGTTCTCGATCTCGTGCTCGGGTGCCATGACGACGACCGTCCCGGCGGTGTCGTAGCCCGCACGACCGGCGCGCCCCGCGATCTGGTGGAACTCCGTGCCGAGAGCTGGCGCATCCGCTGTCCGTCGTACTTCGTCAGCGCGGTGATCAGCACCGTCCGGATCGGCACGTTGATCCCCACCCCGAGGGTGTCGGTGCCGCAGATGACCCGCAGGAGCCCCCGCTGCGCGAGGGTCTCGACGAGGCGGCGGTAGCGCGGCAGCATCCCGGCGTGATGCACGCCGATGCCCGCGCGCACGTAGCGCGACAGCGTGCGCCCGAACGCGGTGGTGAAGCGGAACCCGCCGATCGCTTCGGCGATCTCGTCGCGCTGCTCGCGGCTGACGATGCGGATCGACGACAGCGCCTGCGCGCGCTCCATCGCCGCCGCCTGCGAGAAATGCACGACATAGACCGGCGCCTGCCGCGTGTCGAGCAGTTCCTCCACCGTCTCATGGATCGGCGTGCGGGCGTAGGAGAAGTGCAGTGGCACGGGCCGTTCGACGCCCGTCACCCGGGCAGTGGCACGGCCCGTGCGCCGGGAGAGGTCGTCGGCGATCGCGGTGACATCGCCGAGCGTCGCCGACATCAGCACGAACTGCGCGCGGGTGAGCAGCAGCAGCGGCACCTGCCACGCCCACCCGCGGTCGGGGTCGCCGTAGTAGTGGAACTCGTCCATGACGACCTGGTCGACCTCTGCGTCGGCGCCGCGACGCAGGGCCAGGTTCGCGAGGATCTCGGCCGTGCAGCAGATGATCGGCGCGTCGGGGTTCACCGACGAGTCGCCCGTGACCATGCCGACGTTCTCGGCGCCGAAGATGTCGGCGAGCGCGAAGAACTTCTCGCTCACCAGCGCCTTGATGGGCGCCGTGTAATAAGGTGCGACCCCCGCGGGCGAGGGATGCCGCGTGCGCCGCGATCGCGACGAGCGATTTGCCCGTGCCGGTCGGGGTGGACAGGATGACGTTCGCGCCCGAGACGATCTCGATGACCGCTTCGTCCTGCGCGGGATACAGCGTGAACCCGCGCTCAGCGGCCCACTCCACGAACACGTCGTAGATCGCGTCGGGCTCGGCACCGACGGGCAGGCGGGTGGTGAGGGTCATCCGCTCCAGTCTCACAGGTCGCGGCGGCGGCACGCGCGCGTCCCTCACGCTGACCTATGTGAACGCTATGGTGAGCGCGGCGGCACTCCCCCTTCACTGGCCGCCGGAGAGCTCGAGGACGACATGCACGCTTCGCCCCCGCCCCCGTCCGCCCCCACGCGCACCCGCGCTCGTTCCGCCGCGCTGGCGTTCCAGCCGCCGGCCGGGTCGTATCCCACCGGCATCCGGACCGTCGTCGGAGAGTGGGATGCCTCGGCCTGGACCGGCCGCGGAAAGGTCGATGCCGAGGCGGGCTCCGTCCCCGCCTGGAAGATGCGGCCCTTCGCTTTCCTCGCCCACGTGTGGTTCTGGATGCTGGTGGTCGGCGTCGTGCTGGTGCAGACGGCGGGCTCGATCGGCTCAGACGTCGAGACGAAGTGGTGGCTCATCCTGGCCGGAGTGGGCATCGTGCTGGTGATGTCGGCGATCGTGCTCTTCTTCCAACGACTGATGCGGTTCCATGAGCTGCCGAACTTCTGGACGGTCGTGCTGATGGGTGTGGTCAGCGCAGTGGTCGCCAACGGCGTGGCCGTCGGACTGGAGGCCTACCTCGAGCCGGCGATCGGGATGCCGTTCGCGCTCGATCTGTGGCTGGCGGGCGTGGTCGAGGAGTCGGCCAAGCTCCTCGTCCCCTTCCTTCTGCTGCTGTGGGCCCCTCGGCGATTCGGCGACCCGCGCGCGGGCCTGCTGATGGTGCTGATCTCGTCCGCCGGGTTCGGCGTCTGGGAAGCGATCAGCTACCTCAAGGGCTCCGACAATCCCTACGTCATCGTGGCGAACGGCGTGGACCGCAGCACCGGGGAGATCCCACACGCCCTGTGGGCCGGGTTCGCCGCGTGTCTCATCTGGCTCGCCGCGCACCGCCTGGGGCGCGCGTTCACCACCGTCGGCCTGGTCGGATGGCTCATCGCCGCCGCCCAGCACTCGATCCACGACGGCATCCTGAGCATCGGAGTGGTCGGCACGAGGAACACGAGCCACGCGGACTTCACGGCGGACGACGCCGGCCGCCTGATCACCCTCGGCGGCGTGTACAACCTCGTCTGGATCGTCATCGGGTTCTTCCTCCTCCGTTATGTCGCTCGCGAGCTGGTGCCGCCGACAGCCATCGCGCACAACCCGCCCCGGTGGCGTCCGCGGCTGAGAGGATGGGGTGTCGGCCGACGAGAGGCGCAGGGATGAGCGAAGAGACCGTCGCGGTCACCCGCAACGACGACGACGCCCGGTATGAGATCCGGGTCGACGGCGAGCTCGCGGGGTTCACCGAGTTCGAGCCCGGTGACGCCGGTCGCGTCGTGTTCCCGCACACGGTGATCGATCCGGCGTTCGGCGGGCGGGGTCTCGGTTCGACGCTCGTCGGCGAGGCGATGGCGGATGCGGCACGCCGCGGAGACACGGTCGTTCCCGAGTGTCCGTTCGTGGCCCGCTATCTCGCCGAGCATCCCGTCGACGGTCTGCGCGTGGAGCGTGTGCCGCGCGACGACTCCGCGCGGAGCTGACCCCGACCGTCAGCGGATGGCCGTCCGCGCGCGGAGATCTCTGGCTCCTCGGGCGGGCCAGGTCGTGATGCGCGGCGCACGTGTGACGACCCCGACGTCTCCGAGCGCCCACCGCCGCCATCGGGTGGTGCACTCGGCACACCGGAGCACGTGACGCATCCCGCGATCGTGGAGGGCGTGCTGCCCCGGATCGGGCAGCGGCGCCTTCGGTATGCGGTGGGCGTTGTCCTGGCAGTCGTCGCCGCCGGTGGACAGCATGACGACGAGTGTCGCACGCCGCAGTGCGACGCGGGATCGCTGGAATAGATTCGAGACCGCGGGGGCGGAGCGTCCGACGATGGCGGCGACGTCCGCCGGCTTCTGCCCCTCCACGATGATGCCCAGGAGCGTCGCACGCTGGTCGAAGGTCAGCAGCCCGAGCGCTTGCCGGATGACGTGCGCCTCCGCCTCGGACTCGATCTCCGAGAGGTCATCGAGGGCGAGCGGCTCTCTCTCGCGCTCGATGTCGTGGATCGGGTGGACGTACCGCCGGGGGGATCGGAGCTCATCGATCAGCTGGTTGCGCATCGAGCGGACGAGGTAGCCGATGACGCCCTCGTCCGGGCCCGTTCCCGCCGACCACCTCTCCAGGAGGTGCAGCACCGACTCGCTCAGGAGCTCCTCGTGATCGACCTGGCCGTGCGCGACACGGCGAGCGAGCGACGCCAGCAACACGCGGTGTCTCGAGAGGAAGCGCCCCGCAGCATCCATGTCTCCGGCGGAGGCAGCCCGCACCAGCTCTGCGTCGGCGTCGGGTTCCGACGCGCGAAGGATCGTCTCCGTGTCCGACATGGTGCCCCCCGCACGTACGCTACCGCATGTTTACATTCCTCTCTGAATCTCCACAGAACTCCATGAAAGGGGGTTCCGCGGCGAGGAGCCCGGTGCGTGCCCCGGTCCGCGTCGGCGCTCAGAGAGCCGCCAGAAGGTACCGGGGGTACGCTCGCACCATCGAGGGAGGCCGTTGCATGACGCTGTGGGAGAGTCGCGAAGTGCCGTTGGGCGGCGTGCGCGCGATGTCGGTGCACCGCTTCCTGCCGCAGCGCGAGCTGCCGATGGTGGGCGCGTGGTGCTTCCTCGACCGGTTCGGGCCGCAGGTCACGCGCATGCGCGTCGAGCCGCATCCGCACATCGGACTGCAGACCGTGACCTGGCCCCTCGAGGGCGAGGTGCACCATCGCGACACGCTCGGCAGCGACGTGGTGATCCGCCGCGGTGCGCTCAACCTCATGACCAGCGGCGCGGGCATCGCGCACTCGGAGTACTCGGTCGGTGACGACGCGATCCCCCTCGACGCGCTCCAGCTCTGGGTCGCCCTTCCCGAGCACCGTCGTCACGGCAGCCCCGACTTCGAGCGCCATGAACACCTGCCCGAGGTCGCCATCGAGGCGGTCTCGGGCGAGCCGGGACGCGCGGTGGTTGTGCTCGGGGAGTTCGGCCCCGCGGCATCCCCCGCCACGGTGCACACGCCGATCGTCGGCGCAGAGCTGCACGTACCGGCCGGCTCACGTCTGCGTGTGCCGCTGAATGCGGAGTGGGGAGTACGCGCTCACGGGGGTGTTCGGCGAAGCGGATGCCGCCACAGCCGGTGCGCCCGAGACCGTCGACGCGGCGCATCTGCTCATGCTGGGCGCCGGCCACGCCTCGGTCGAGCTCTTCAGCGCCGCGGGGGCGACGCTCTTCCTTCTCGGCGGGGAGCCGTTCGAGGCCGACATCGTCATGTGGTGGAACTTCGTCGGCCGCTCCCACGAGGAGATCGTCGAGGCGCGCGAGGCGTGGGAGGCCGGATCGGCGCGGTTCGGCCATGTGGTCGGTCACGGCGACGAGCGCGTGCCCGCACCGCCGATGCCCGCCGTGCGGCTCACCCCGCGCCGCCGGCGCTGACCCCCTCACCCCCCACGACCGCCAGCGTCATTGGCTACAGAAATTGGCATCTGCCCCCCGAAACTCCAGGGGGCAGATGCCAATTCGTGTCACAGTTTTGCCCAGAAGGCCGGACTACCTCAGGACGAGGAAGCCCGAGAGGCCGAACGACTCCGAGATCGTGTCACTGCCGGAGTAGGTGGCGATCACGAGATGGATGCCGCGCGACGGCTGGGGCAGCGGAATCGTGACGGTGCCGTTCGCGAGCGTCCCGGTGTAGCTCTTCCCGTCGACCCGCACCGTCACGGAGCCGGTCGCGGCGGGACCGCCCGACGGCGTCACCGCCACCGTCACCGCCCACGACTGGGACGACGTGCCGAAGTACCGGTTCATCGCGACGGACGTCGAAGAGGTGTACTTCACGAACACCTCGTTGCTGGTCGCCACGCCCGCGTTGACGTTGCCCGCCTGCGTCGCGGTGACCCGCACCGACAGGGCGCTGCCGACATCGGCCTTCGTGACCTTGTAGGTCGTGCCCGTCGCCCCCTCGATCGGCTGCGCGCCGCGGAGCCACTGGTACGTCACCTGTACGTCCGTCGGGTTCCAGGTGCCGGCCGTCGCGGTGAGCGTGCGGCCGACCTTCGCCGTACCCTTCACGGTCGGCGGTGCCGTCGCGACGGGCGCCGCGGCGCCGCTGTCGACCGTCAGCACCGTGCGGACCGCCGAGTCGCCATAGCCGACGACACCGAGATAGCGCGTGTTCGGCTGGAGTCCGGTCCACGACAGCGCGAACGTGGCGGGCTGGCCCTGCGCGACCGGCACCGGGTTGGGGGTGGCGGTGAGCGAGCCGACACCACCCGGCGTGACCGCGGCGAAGGTCTGATCCCACGTCATCGGACCGCTGGTGGCATAGACGTTCACGCGCACCAGGTAGTACCCGGCGGTGGGATCGTTCAGCGACACCTGCTCGTCCGCCGAGCCGGTCGCCGACTGCCAGCGCTGGTAGTAGCGCGTGTCGGTCGGGCTGACGATGCGGTAGACGAACAGGTCGAGGTCGCTGCCGGTGTCGTCCGACGAGTCCAGCGAGAAGCGCGCGAGGGTGGAGCCCTGCGGCACCTGCACGATCCACTGGACGTCCTTGTTGGCGTCGCCGGAGTCCTGGTCGCCCGAGTGACCCGCGACGGGGTGCGACGGGTCGGTGAGCAGCTGCACCGGGGCGAGCCCCGAGAGGTTCAGTGCCAGGTCGCCGGTGATGCCCGACTCGATGGTCACCGGCGTCGAGCCGGTGATCCCCTGACCCGATACCGACGCCGGTGCATCCGCGGTCACCGGTTGCACCAGCGGCGAGCGCACCTTCGTGCCGTCGTCGCCGCTCCAGGTGAGGAACCCGGTGGCCCACTGCTCCACCGGCGCTGAGACGTTGTCGAACGTGACGGTGAACTCCACCTTCTGCCCCGCGGCTGCGGTGAAGCTCGACGGGCTGACCGAGACGTTCACACCGGGGATGCTGGCGCTCGCCGTCCAGCTGCCCGCTCGCGTGGCCGTCACCGTGCGAGTGATGGTCTCGGGCTTGGACAGGGTGCCGATCGAGATCGAGGCGAGGTTGAGCTGGCTGCCGTCGATGGGGGCCACATCGGGGAAGTCGGGGAACCCCTGACCGCTGATGTAGGCCGCCCAGTCGGCGGGGCCGTTGCGGTACATCAGCCCGACGTCGAGGAACTTCGTCGGGTCGACGTGGCCCGCGCCCTGGGCGAACGGATCGGTGTTGGCGGAGCCGTCGGCGTTCACGGTGTCGTACGCCGAGGTCATCATGGCCGACTTGATCTCGTCGGGCGTGGCCAGCGGACGCCCACCGAGGTAGAGCGCGGCGAGGCCCGCGATGTGCGGCGACGACATCGACGTGCCCGACAGGAAGCCCCAGGTGGGGTCTTGACCCAGACGGTTGTTCGTCGCGGCCAGGATCGCCACGCCGGGTGCGGAGATGTCGGGCTTGAGCACATCGCTGCCGCCGGCGAGGATCGGGCCGCGGCTGGAGAAACCCGCGACCTCCGGGGTCGGCGTGACGTTGCCGGTGACGTTGCCGCTCACGAGCGTCGCCGTCGCCCCGGCCGTGCCGCGCACGTACGACAGCAGGGCCTCGCGGTAGGTCGAGTCGATGTGGATGGTCGGCAACCGCGTGGAAGTCGTTGTCGAGTGAGTTCGGCGTGACGTTGACGAGGATCATGCCGATGCCACCGGCATCCTTCACCACCTGCGACTTCTCGACTCGGGCGTTGGTGCCTCGGTCGCAGACGACGATCTTGCCGGTCGCCTTCGCCGGATCGATCGAGCCCGGGAAGCACAGCGCGGCGTTGGTTCCCGCAGACCCGGCCACGGCGATATCGCCGGCGTAGACGACGGGCCCTTCCACCTGACCGCCGAACGGCACGGTGACGGTGTCGCCCGGAGCCTCGAAGCCGTTGGGCAGCTTCACGGTGCCTTCGTAGGTCGGGATGGTCGACGCGGCGACGGTCGTGTACCACGGCGATCCGTGGTCGGCGGTGGAGGCATCGGGTCCGTCGTTGCCGGCGCTGACGGCGACGAAGATGCCTGCAGCGGCCGCGTTGAAGAACGACACGTCGTCGGGCGCGAGGGTCGAGGTCGCCGCCCCGCCGCCGATCGAGTAGTTGATCACGTCGACGCCGTCGGCGACGGCCTGGTCGATGGCGGCGAGCAGGTCGCTGCGCGCAGATGTCGTCGGTGGTGACCGCCGGGTCGGGCCCGTCGTAGCAGGCCTTGTAGGCGGCGACCTTCGCTGCCGGGGCCACTCCCGAGATCGCCCCGAAGTCGATGCCGCCGACGGTGGCCGTGACGCCGTTGTTGCCCGCCGCGGTGCTGGCGGTGTGCGAGCCGTGGCCGGCGCCGTCACGCGGCGACAGCACGTCGTACTGGAAAGTCGAAGCCGCTGGCGGCCGCGCCCCGCGGAGAAGTACTGGGCACCGACGATCTTGGTGGAGTAGTCGTCGTTGCTCCACTCCTGACCACTCACGCGGGTGCTGCGGAACTGCGTGCCGTCGCCCTTGTTGAACACCACGGTGTTGCCGTCGAGGTAGGGCTCGGTGTCGCTGGGGGTGGTGCCGAGCGCGTCGCCGGCGAAGGAGGGGTTCTCCGGGGCGATGCCGGTGTCGACCACGCCGACCACGACGCCCTTGCCCGCGTTGGGGATGCCGCCGAGCCGGTTCCACACTCCCGTGTCGCCCTCGAGCCCCAGGAACTGGGTCGACGGGACGGCGTCGGGGTGACGGATCTCGTCGGGGTAGACGCTGCGTACGCCCTTGGCCACCGAGACCTTGGCCGCCTCTTCCGGCGACATCTTGGCGCTGAACCCGTTGAGGGTGGTCTGGTAGGTCGCCTGCGGCTGGACGCCCACTTCGCGAGCGACGGCATCCTGTCGGTTCTCGAGGAACTCCTGGTACTTCTTGACGTCGGTCGACTGGGTGTCGAGCTTCTCGCCCTCCTGCGGCTTCGTGGGCGCCAGGCCCGCCTCACCTCCGTCGTATGTCGCGGCGGGCTTCTCGTCGAGCAGCACGATGTAGTTGCCCGTCGGCGACTCGATCGGCGCCGGCGGGGGCGCGGCGGGCGGCAGCGTGGCTGCGAAGCCTGCGGTGGTGGCGGATCCGGTGAACAGCGCGGCGAGTGTGACGACCGCGGCTGCTCGCAGGGTGATGCGAGACATATTCTGCGCTCCAAGGATTCTGGGGAGAGAGCGAGTGCCACCGGCGCCGGGCTTGGCGCACGGTTTCACGCAAAACTAACTCACAGCCTCCTCTCAGCCAATGGTTGTGTGTGAGAATCTCATGAGAGACCGCCACTACGCTGAGCAGGTGTCGCCTGTTCCCCGCCTCTCGACGAGCGTTCTGCTCACTTGCGCCGCCATCGGCGTGGGAACCGGGGTTCTCGGCGGCGGCGCCGGCTGGCTCACCATCGCTCTTCTCGGCTGGGCACCCATGCTCTACGGCTTCCTCCTCGGGGTGCACGTGCTGCCCGGGATCATCGCCCAGGAGATGCTCCGGATGCCGTGGGTCGCCCTGCTCACCCATGCTCTGGCGGCTCTGGTCTCCAGCGCCGTCGCACCGCTGTACGCGCTGCAGTTCCTCGGGAACCGCCCTGCTGTTCGGGGGCATCCAGGAGCTCGTCGCCGCCGCCGTGCGCTACCGTTCATGGTCGGCGGGGCGTTTCTTCCTCTCGTCGGCGGTGATCGGAGTCATCGTCTCGGCCGCGGTCTACTTCGCCGCCCATCTGAAGACCCTCCCCTGGCCCGCGCAGGTGCTCGGGCTCGCGTTGGGTCTGCTCGGCCCGGTCGCCTGGACCGCGGCCGGAGTCGGGGTCGGCGCACGCCTGCGCCACGCGGGCGTGGGGCGTCGCGGGCACTGAGGGTCGGCGGCGCCGCCCGCGTCCGCTAGGTTAGGAGACCCTAAGCTCGCCCCTCACTCGGGATGTCTCGTGTCCACGCCCCTCCTCACTGTGCGCCATCTGGCGATCACGCACGAGGGCGAACGGGTGGCGACGCCCGCGGACGTGTCGTTCACGGTCGATCCCGGAGAGGTCGTGCTGATTCTCGGTCCGAGCGGCTCGGGCAAGTCGACACTGGCGCTCGCCCTCAACGGCCTGATCCCCCACGACGTGCCCGCCGAGGTGGCGGGCACCGTGGACGTCGGCGGGGTCGCGGGCATCCGATTTCCACCGTCGCCGAGCTCAGCACCATGGTCGCGATGGTCTTCCAAGACCCCGACGCCCAGCTGGTCACGGGAACCGTGCTCGACGAGGTGGCGTTTCGGTCCCGAGAACCTGCGGATGCCGGTGGCCGAGGTCCTCGCGCGGGCAGAAGCCGCCCTCCGCAGGGTCGGCCTGTGGGAGCGACGCAGCCAGAACCCCCGATCGGCTGTCCGGCGGAGGACGGCAGCGTCTGGCGATCGCGTGCGCGCTCGCGATGGGCTCGCCGCTGCTCGTGCTCGACGAGCCGACCGCGAACCTCGACCCCGCCGGCATCGAAGAGGTGTACGCCGCCCTGTCCGAGGTGGTGGCGGCGGGCGACCGCGCCGTGGTGCTCGTCGAGCACAACCTCGACGCGGCGGTCGGGCTCGCCAGCCGCGTGGTCGCCCTCGACCAGGAGGGGAGGCTGGTGGTCGACGGCCCCGCCGATTCGACGCTCCGCGAACGGGCCGCCGAGCTCCACGCCCTCGGAGTATGGCTGCCGACCTCGACGCTCGCGGCACTGCGCCTGCGCGCGACGGGCTGGCGGCTCGACCCCCCTGCCCCTCACACCCGCCGAGTTGCGCGCGGGGCTCGAGGCAGAGGACGGCCCTGAGCGTTTGGTCTCGCTTCGCTCGCTCAACGACCGCGAGCGCGGTGCCGCAGCGCCCGAGCCGCTCATCCGGGTACGCGGGCTGAATCTCCGCCGCGGACGCACGGAGCTGCTGCACGACGTCGATCTCGACATCCCCGCGGGCTCATTCACCGCCGTCGTCGGGCCCAACGGCGCGGGCAAGACGACCCTCGTGCAGGCGATCGCGGGTGTGATCCCCCCACCGCGCGACACCGTCACATCGGCGATCTCGACGTCGCGCGTGCCCCGGTACGCGAGCTCAGCACGCGCGTCGGCTTCGTCTTCCAGAACCCCGAGCATCAGTTCATCGCGTCGACGGTCGAAGACGAGCTCGCGCACGGACTGCGCCTGCGGCACGTCGCCGAAGACGAGGTCCGCGCCCGCGTGGAGGGGATGCTGGAGCGGTTCGGCCTGTCGGCGAAGGCACGCACCCACCCCTTCCTGCTCTCGGGGCGGCCAGAAGCGGCGGCTGTCGGTGGGCACCGCGCTCATCGCGGGGGCGCCCGTGCTCGCTCTCGACGAGCCCCACGTTCGGGCAGGACCGTGCGCGCGCGGAGGAGCTGCTGACCCTCTTGGACGAGCTCCGCGCCGAGGGCACCACGATCGTCGTGGTCACGCACGACATGCAGCTCGTGACCGAGCACGCCGATCGCACGGTGCTGCTGCGCGAAGGTCGGGTGCTCGCCGCCGACACGACCGCGTCCGTCTTCGCCGACGCCGAGCTCATCGAGTCCGCGTCTCTGCGCCTGCCGCCGCTGCGCCAGGCGCTGCAGGGCGTGACGCGGCATCCCGACCTCGCCCGTGTGACACGCCTCGCCGATCTTCCCGGGGGCGGCGCGTGAGCGCGCTCGACCCGTACGCGTCGACGACGCCGGCCGCGCCGCTGCGCTTCCTCTACGGCCTGAACCCCCTGGCGAAGAATCGCCGCGCCGCTCCCGGCGATCGTGGTGCTGCTGTTCGTGCGCGACATCGCAACTCCGCTGGCGTTCGTGGCTCTCGCGGCCCTCGTCGTGCTGGTCGGGGCGCGTTTCACGCGAACGGTCGCGCTGACCCTGTTCGTCGCGTTGCCCGTCGGGATCGCGGTCCTGGGCCTCGGGTTCTCCGTGTGGGTCGACGCCGGCCGCGTCGACGACACCCCGCTCGCCTGGCAGATCGGGCCATGGCAGATGTACACCGGCGCGCTCGCGATCGGCTACGCCACCGCTGTGCGTCTAGCCGCCCTCCTCGCGCTCGGGCTGATCCCGGGCGTCGCGACGACGGGCCCCGACCTCGTTCGCTCCACCGTTCAGCAGCTGCGCGTCCCGTACCGCATCGGCTATACCGCCCTGGCCGCGTTCCGGTTCGTGCCCCGCTTCCGGTACGAGCTCGAGGTGATCCGCCAGGCGCACCGGGTGCGCGGCGCCCACGGCGGTCGCGGACCGCTGGCCGCCGCCGCACGGTGGGCGGGGTACGTGGTGCCGCTGCTGGCCGGCGCGATCCGTCACGCCGAGCGGGTCGCGCTCGCGATGGACGCGCGCGCCTTCGGCGCACATCCCAATCGCACCGAGCGGCATCTGGTGCCGTTCCGCGCGCGGGACGTCGTCTTCATGGCCCTGTTCTGGGCGGTTTCGGCTGGCCTCCTCTGGGCGCTCTATCCGTGGGGCGTCTGACCCCGCCCCCTCGAACTACTTGCGGCCGGTGACCCGGCGCGCGACGATCTCGCGCATAATCTCGTTCGTGCCGCCGTAGATGCGGTGCACGCGGGCGTCGAGGAAGGCGCGGGCGATCGGGTACTCGGTGATGTATCCGTAGCCGCCGAAGAGCTGCACGCAGGTGTCGAGCACCTCCCACTCGCGCTCGGTCGCCCAGAACTTCACCTTCGCCGCCTCGTCGGCCGACAGCTTGCCGTCCTTGTAGAGGAGCATGGCGCGGTCGATATAGGCCCACAGCACGTCGACGGTGGTGGCGACGTCGGCGATGGCGAACCGGCTGTTCTGGAAGTCGATCACCGGCTGCCCGAACGCCTCACGGCTCGCGGTGTAGTCGAGGGTCCACGCCAGGGCGGCCTCGGCGGCAGCGGCGCCGGCGACACCGATCGACAGGCGCTCCAGCGGCAGGTTCATCATCAGCTGGACGAAACCTCTGCCCTCTTCGCCGCCGATGAGGTTGGCCTCGGGGACGAAGACGTCGCTGAACGACAGCTCTGCGGTGTCGTGCCCGTGGAAGCCCATCTTCTTGAGCTTCTTGCCGTGGTCGAACCCTTCCATGCCGTTCTCGAGGATGAGCAGGCTGAACGCGTCCGGGCGGTTACCTTCGCCGGTCTTGACGAAGGTGACAACGATGTCGGCGGTCTTGCCCGAGGAGATGAACGTCTTGGCTCCGTTGACGAGGTAGCCGCCGTCGACTTCTTCTTCGCCGTGGTCTTGATGCCGCGCAGGTCCGAGCCCGCACCCGGCTCGGTCATCGCGAGTGCACCGAGGATCTCGCCGGTGGCCATGCCGGGGAGCCATTTCGCCTTCTGCTCCTGCGTTCCCATGTGCACGAGGTAGGGCACGGCGAGGTCGTCCTGGATGCCGAAGGCGCCGGCGAGCGACCCCGCCCCGGCCTTGATGATCTCTTCGTTGACCACCGCGCGGAAGCGGTAGTCCTGCAGCATCCCGGCGCCGCCGAACTCCTCCGGCACGGACAGGCCGATGATGCCCGACTCGCCCGCCGCCTTCATCGTCGCGCGGTCGACCTCGCCCGCGGCATCCCAGCGCTCGATCGCCTCGGTCGTGACGAAGCGCTTGACGAACTCCTTGACGACGTCGCGGAATGCCTCGTGGTCTTCGTCGTAGATCTCGCGTTCCATGCTCGGTCCTTCCTCTCCGCGCGCCGCGGAGGCGTCTCGAGGCGGGGCCGGCCGGCCGCGGCGCCTCCCGAGATCCTATCGCCGAAAAGAGGTCTCGGTGAGATTGCATCTCATGTTCTCTGGTACTGAGTCTCGCTCAGGGAGTCGGATGCTGCCCCCGCCCTCCGACGTCAGTACGTGGGCGCTGCGGGCAGGCCGAAGAACTCCTCGAGCGTGTGCCAGCCGCCGTCGTGGTAGGCCTCGGCGACCCTCGTGCCGACGTAGCGCAGGTGCCACGGTTCGGGCATGTACCCGGTGATCGGGGTCTCGCCCTTCTCGTAGCGGACGATCCACCCGTAGCGCCACGAGTTCGCCGCGACCCACTGCCCCTGCGGTGTCCCCGCGAAGTCGTCCATGCCGCTGCACCCGCCGGCATCGCACGCGACGACGTCGGCGGCGAGGCCCGACTGATGCTCGCTGTAGCCGGGCCGGGCCACCGACACCTCGACGTCGGAGCCACCTTGGCCGAAAGTTGTGCTCCTGCAGCTGATACGAGCGGTAGCCGCTCACCATGCCGAGACCGCCCGCCCCCTCGGCCCGCGCGGCGGCGGCGAGCGCATCCAGTGCGGTCGCGGCATCGCTGCGCACGCCGCTTCCATCGAGGTCGCGGACCGCGGTCGGAGACGTCAGGTGCGCGGGCGCATAGTCGGCCGGCTGGTACGGGCGCGTCTTGTTCACGACCGTCCACAGCCGTGCCGGATCGCTGAGGCTGAGACACGGCGCGCCGGAGGCGATGGCGGCACGCAGGCCGTCGCCTCCCCCGACAGCGGCGACGACGGCCGCATCGTCCCCGGCGGCCAGTGCCGTCGTGACAGCCGTGAGCGCGCACGGCCCGCTGGTCGCCCCCTCCTCCGCGCTCTGCCCACCGGAGGCCGCTCCCGAGAAAGCAGGAGCGGGCAGCGCGGTGATCGTCGCCGGCGGCACAGCGTCGGTGAGATCGGATGCCGCCGCGTCCGCCGAGCGCGATTCGTCACCCGCCAGCGCTCCCGCCGTGAGCGCGCCGACCACCGCCGTCGCCGAGCCGAGAACGAGGACCGCAGCAGCCAGCACGCCGACGACGAGCCTTCGGCGGCGGGGGCGGGATCGCGGGCCGTGCGCACCGAGTCGCCCCGCCGCGCGCGGCGCGTCGGGGGGAGATCGTGCGGCCGGGGATCCGTCACGCCTCCATTGTGGTGGGCTTCCCTGCTGTACAACGACATCTGCCGCGAGCCGCGGCATCCGGGACTTCCCGTTCGAAAAAATGAGCGCAACTCTTGACGCAGATGCGTATTTTTGTTTCGACTGAGGTCATGCGATGGCAGGGGCAAGAACTCGGAGCGACGGATGCCGCGGCCCTCCCGGACTGGAGCGGCTCGACGGCCTCGTGCGGTCGGTGACCACCCCCGAGTTCGCCGGCATCACCTTCCACGAGGTGATGGCCAAGAGCGCCCTCAACCGCGTGCCGGGCGCCTCGGCGATGCCCTTCGACTGGACGGTGAACCCCTACCGCGGCTGCAGTCATGCGTGTTCATACTGTTTCGCCCGAGGTACCCACGAGTATCTCGACCTCGACGCGGGGGCGCGACTTCGATTCGCAGATCGTCGTCAAGGTCAATGTCGCCGAGTTGCTGACGAAGGAACTCCGACGCGGCTCATGGGATCGCGACCCGGTCATGCTGGGCACCAACACCGACCCGTACCAGAGGGCCGAAGGACGCTACCGCCTGATGCCCGAGATCGCTCGCGCACTGACCGAGTCCGGCACACCCTTCTCGATCCTCACCAAGGGCACGCTCCTGCGCCGCGACCTGCCCCTCTTGGCCGAGTCGGCGTCGGCGGTGCCCGTATCGATCGCGATGTCGATCGCGGTGTTCGACGACGCGCTGCAGCAAGCGATCGAGCCCGGGCACGCCGAGCGCCGCCGCGCGCCTGGCGACCGTCCGGGCGGCGACGGAGGCGGGATTCGCCGTCACGGTGTTCCTGATGCCGATCATTCCGCACCTGACCGACTCGGTCGCGGCGATCGATCACGCTCTGACGGCGATCAAGGAAGCCGGCGCCGTCCGCGTCGTCTTCGGCGCACTCCACCTCCGACCGGGCGCGAAGCAGTGGTTCCTGGCTCGACCAGCAGCATCCGGAGCTCGTGCCGGCGTATCGCGGACTCTATCCGGGCGTCGCGTCCTACGCCCCGAAGGGGTACCGCGTATGGCTGGCCCGGCGAGTACGCCCCCTGCTGCGTGCGCACGACCTCGACGGGCATGACGAGGACGACACCCCACCGAGGAGTGCCGCTCCCGGCCTCGCCGCGCGGCGTGCGGTGGTGACGACCTCGCGCGGTCGCGCCGCGGCGGCGGTCGCCGCGCCCACCCTTTTCTGAGGGTGGGCGCGACGACTGCAGACGACAGGCCGAGTCAGCGGGTCAGCGCGGCGTTCGAGGGAAGGGTTCCGGCGAGCTCGGCGATGACGTCATCGCCGGGACGGGCGTCCTCAAAAGGAGCATCGATCTCGGCGCGCTCGAGCATCTCCGTCATGCGCCGGCGACGCTGGCGGGTGATCAGAGTGACCACCGTGCCCGACGCACCCGCGCGGTCCGGTGCGACCCGAGCGGTGAAGATACGTCTTGAATTCGTCAGGAGCGTCAGCCTGCACCACCAGTCCGATGTCATCGACGTGGATGCCGCGAGCTGCGACATCCGTCGCGACAAGCACGCGAACGCGACCCGACGTGAGCTTCTCTAGGTTGCGGGTGCGCTTGGCCTGGTTGAGGTCACCGTGGAGGGCCACCGCGGGGATACCGGCGTCGTCGAACTGGTCGGCGAGCATCTCGGCGTACGCGCGGGTGCGGGCGAACACGAGAGTCTTACCTTCACGCCGAACGAGCTCGTCGAGGATCGCCGCCTTGTGGCGGTGGTCGATCACGAGCACACGATGGTCGATCGTGCCCGTCTCCTGGGTCTCGCCGGCCACTTCGTAGACAGCCGGCTCGACGAGGAACTCGTCGACGACTGCTGCGACCTCACGGTCGAGGGTGGCGGAGAAGAGCAGCTTCTGGCTGCCGACTGCACAGCGCCGCAGGATGCGCTGCACCGGCTCGAGGAAGCCGAGCTCGCTCATGTGATCGGCCTCATCGATCACGGCCACCTGAACATCGGAGAGATCGAGCTTGCCCTGGTCGATGAGATCTTCGATGCGACCGGGGTACCGATGACGACGTCGACGCCCTTGCGAAGCGCACCCACTTGACGCCCCTGCGGAACGCCGCCGTAGATCTGCGTCGTGAACAGGCCCACGCTGCGCGCGATGGGCTGCACCGTCCGGTCGATCTGCAGCGCAAGCTCGCGCGTGGGCGCCAGGATGAGCGCGCGCGGATTTCGACCGAACTCGCGACGCTTCCCGGCCTGCGACCGCAGCACGCGCTCGACGAGCGGAGCGCCGAACGCGATGGTCTTCCCCGAGCCGGTGCGACCGCGCGCAAGGATGTCGCGCCCGGCGAGCACCTCGGGGATGGTGGCAGCCTGGATGGGGAACGGTGACGGCGCCCCCAGATCGACGAGCGAACTGGGCGATGTTCTGCCCGAGACCGACATCCGCCCACGTGGTCTCACCCACCCCATCGGCCTGGACGGCCTGGGCCTGGAGGCGCTCGTGGACCACATCGAGGTGATCGCGGTGCATGGTGGGTGCCGGACGAGCCGGGCGGTCGGAACGCTCGCCCCTCGGACGGCGGTCATCGAACGAGCGAGCCGGTCGGTCGTCCCGACGCGCACGCGGTCATCCCGACGCGGTCGGTCGTCCCGATGCGGACGGTCGTCGAACGACCGGACCGGACGATCCTCCGGACGCACACGGTCGTCCCGACGCGGACGTTCGTCGAACGACCGGGTACGACGTTCACCGGCACTCGCCGCGCGATCGCGGATCGTGCGCGACTCGTCTCGGCCGGCGCGCTGCGGAGCACTCCAGCGGCCCTTGCCAGCCCCCGGCTCTTCTGGAGCGCGGTAGCCCCGGTGCCCGGGGCTGCGGCTCCCGGCCTTCGTCGCCCCGGCGCGCCCCGAGCCTGCGTCGGCACTGCGACCGGCCGCACCGCGGCGAGTGCGTTCGTGGAACGATGTCTTCTTCTCGCCGTAGCGGGGCTCGAAATTGGGACGAGCGGGTCTCTTCTTGTGGTGGCCATGTCGTGTCTTCCTGGGTTGTCTCGAAGGAGAACAGCGCTCCGCCCGGCACCGTGTGGACACGCGGATAGGCAGCCCTTGTGATCAGGGATGCGGGGAGCCCCCGACGTTGACGGTCGGGACTGTTCATCTGGATGGTCGTCGGAGCGGAAGCGCCCCCCACCATCGGCCCCCTTGACTCACAAACCCACCCACGATTCACCCGCGGGGTCCAGAGCCGACGTCACCATCGTACCCCGAGCCGGCTTCTCCACGTAGGACACGTACGGTAATTTACACCGTTTCACACCTAAACATGCTCTATAGCACCCCTTTATGCCTTTCACTGCCGTGGAGTACGTCCGCACGGCGCGTACACTACGAAAAGCGGTGAGCACCGGATCCCTGTGGCATCCCCCCCAATGCAGCGGCGAGCCCGAAAGCTACGAGACCTCTGTTCCATGCGCTGCCACGTAGGGAGACCGGTAATGACGGATTACCTCAATGAACTTTTCGCCGGATATGGCCCGATTCTTTCCGTAAGTGATTTGACGAAGATTCTCGGCGTCAACTCCAAGACCGTTTACGATTACCTCCAGAGTGGGGATCTTCCGGCCTATCGGATCGGGACGAAATGGCTCATCCTCCGGGATGAAGTCCGCGAGGCGCTTCGCACCTCGTCCAACCGCACGCGCTCGCTCCGCATGTGACACATAAACCCCATCCTTAATCGTATCGCCCCCCGACGGCTAAGGAGTTTCATGCGTGAAGAAGAAGTCATTCGAAATATCACTGTACCCACTCACATTCCTGTTTACTCATTGCGCGGGACACAAACCGTCAGACGCGAGGTCGTCAAGGTCAATTATCTCACCGACCCAACAATGGCACGCCGTCTCTTGCCTGAACCGCTCGAACCGGTTAGGCGCTAGCAGCGTTCCCCCGCACCCCCCCACCCCACCTCCGCCCCCCCCTCCCCCCCCCTCCCCCCCCTATCCAAGTGTCGCGATACTTCGACATGTTCGCGACCAACCGCTCATCGAGATCAGTCAGAATATCCGCGCATCGTTCGAAGGCGTGGTCGGGGATTTCGTGCTCACGGTGTACACGGGGCGAGGTCGAATCGATCATGGTCAACAGAGATCTGTGGATCCTGCCCATCCTGCCCGGGAATGCGGAGATGTTCACAGAGTCGGGAATCTTGGTTGCGACCTTGGATGTGGGGTCGCTTCGGGTACTGAACTTGACCGCAAGTTATAAAGAAGAGCCCCTCTCCGCGGTCGAGGGCTGGGAGGAGCTCGCGGCGCCCAAGTACTGCCTCCGCATGAACTCAGGTCCGATGGAGCTCCACGGTCGTAACGCGACCCTTCTGCGAATCGCACCTCGGCTGGTCGATGTCGAGTCGACCTTCAAGTGCCCGGTGCGCATGCAGATGTTCGACCATGTCAGGGCTCCTCTGAGCGACCTTCCGGTGCTCGAGCTGGGCATGGCTACCCACACGACCGCCGCGGTCACTCCGGGCATCCCCGAGGAGATCTACCGCTACTCAGCGTGACCGCCCGCGCTCGCGTCCACGCCGCAAGCGCCGCCAGGCCGCAGGTCGGCTGCAGCACAGTGGCCGGAGAGGCGATCCTCACCGGCCACTGTGCGGGAACCGAGCTATCGCTGCGCGCGGCGTGACCGCAGACGCATCGCAACGAACACGGCCAGTCCGGTCAGCAGCAGGCCGATGCCCACCCAGAGGGATGCTCCAAGGTCAGTACCCGTTACCGCGAGGGACCCCGAGGCTGCTGGCGCGGGCTGGAGTGACCGCGTCGGGGTCAGACACCTCGACCAGGAAGGAGTTCCGCAGACTACCCTGCTGAACCGTAATGACGTGCGGGCTGGCGTGATTGAACGTCACGACGGCCAGGCTGTTCGGACTGCACATCGACCGTGTCGGTTTCCATGCTCGACGAGACCTGCAGCGCATCGGTGGATTGCACTTGGTTCCCGTACTGGTCGACGGGCGCGGTCCGCACGGTGATCGACGAACCCTTCCGCGAGGTCACGGTGACGTTCTGCGCGACGTCGCCGCCGCTGCCTTGCGTCACAGCCCCACTCGACCAGAGGTACCAGTCGGTGGGAGATGTGCTGCCATCCGCGCTTCCCGGCGACACCACGGCCTGGATACCCGCCGCCGGTCCCGCCGCAACGGTCAGCTTGATGTACTCCGTCGCGGTGCCCTGGGAGTTCGTCGCGGTGATCTGGATCTTCCACTCGCCCGCCTTGGTCGTCGTACCCGACAGGACCCCGTTGTCGAACGAGACACCCGGAGGCAGGATCGATCCGTCGCCGTCTTCATCAGTCACGGAGTAGGTCGGGGTCGGGTTTTCCCGTCGCGCCCAGATCGGTGTACGAGAACGCCTCGCCGACCTTCTGTGAGAACGACGCAGTGGTCGACACCTGGCCGTCGAACAGCGGGGCAGCCAGCGGCGGGGGGTCGGTGACCGCCGCAGTGAGATCACTGGATGCGATTCCCTGCTCGCCATTGGTGTTGCCCGTCACCTGCACCTGGATACGGAGCCCCGCGTCGAAAGACCTCGGCGTGAAGGTTCGCTCGCTCCCCATCGCGAGCACTCGTCCATCACTCGCGAACCACCCATAGGTGAAGGTCGAGCCGTCTGGCCAGTTCGACGTCACCGCGGTCAGCGGTTGACCGACGACCGGCGTGCCGGTGATCACGACAGTGCCCCGGCTGGTAAGAATCGACCGGGCCGACCGCTGCGCTCGTCGTAGAACCAGACTCTCCGTTAAGGAGCACCGGTGACAGTGAGCGTGAGCTCGGTGTTGACGTCACCTGAGACCACGAAGTAGCTCGATGCCGTGGCGCCCGAGATGGCGGCGCCGTTCCGATTCCACTGGTAGCTGAGCGTGCTGCCGGCCGGCCAGTTTCTGGGTGGAGCCGGTCAGTGTTCGTCCCGCTGCAGCGGTCCCGGTGACCGTCACCGTTCCTGCCACGTAGGACGACTGAACAGGGCCGACCGCTCCGCTGGTCGTCGACGCCGTCTCATTGTTGTTCTCTCCCGTGACCTTCACGGTCAGGCTGTGCCCGATATCGGCGACGATCGGGACGTATGTGCTTCCGGTGGCACCGGAGATCGGCGATCCGTCCCGGTTCCACTGGTAGGTGAAGGTGCTTCCCGAGGTCCAGTTGGACGTGGTCGCGGTGAGGTCTGGCCGACGCGGGGCGTTCCGTGATCGACACCGAACCTGCGGTGTAGCCGCTTCCGAACTGACGCAGGTAGTAGGTGGCGCCGGCGCCGACCGTGTAGTAGAACTGCAGCCCGAACCCGGTGAAGGCGATCGCCAGATAGCCGGCCTGCATCTCGGGGTGCCCCTCAAGGTCCGACATTCCGATAGGTGTGCCTGCCCTCAACTGCGCATCCGTCGCACTGAAGACGAGGTCGTCGTTGTCAGCGAAATAGAGCGAGCCATCCGGCGCAAAGCCCATACCGGAGACGGCAGCCGGAACGTTGGGGACGACGGCGGTCGCAGCCGCTCCGGGGACGTATCTGTACACGGACGGGCTGATCGTTGTGCCGTAATAGAGACGGTCGTCGCGATCGATCGCCAGACCGTAGATGATCTCTCCGTTGGCCGCTGAGGTGTACACCGTTGCGCTCCCCAGCGTCGTCGTCAACGGCAGAGCGGTGGCTGCGATCCGATAGATCTTGGGGTCGTTGTCGGCGGTGAAGAAGATGTTGCCGGCGCGCTGTCGACCGCGACCGCGTTGAGCTTCGGCGCATCCGTGAACGTGACGACGGTCGCGGTCGATCCACCGGAGTCGGTGGTTCGGATGAGGCCGTCTCGGCCCGCGCTATAGAGCAGCCCGTTGCGAACGGTGGCACCGAAAGTATTGGCCGCGCCCGAGACGGTCAGCTGCATAGGCCAGTCCGGCGCTGCGCTCGCCGAAGGAGCATCGATGAGGCCGATGCCGCTCGTCACAGCGACGAGCGCCAGTGCCGTTCCAATGCTGACGAGGCGCCGTCGTAGACGGCGAAGAGGTGAGGTCGTGGACGTCACGGTGCGTCTCCTAGGAGGTATCGAGAGATGTAGGGAGGGAGCACATCGACGACAGCTCCAGGTACGCACCTTACCTCAAATAGGATTTAAACAAACTACTTGTGCTTGAAACGGTGCGTATGGGATAGTATCGGTGTGAGACCGCTAGAGTAACCGTGGCGTCACTCACACACCAGCCCGGCGCCTTGGGGGGCAGCCGCTGGACGTTCTTCACGCGAGACCGTCGTCTCCTCGTTCACCAGCGAGGGCGGGGCGGTATCGCCTTCCGCTCGCTCGGAAGCCAAGGTGCAGCACCGATCTACACCTTCTGAACCCTTCGCATTCCGAAATGAGTCACCATGTCCTGCTCGACGAGCGTTGGGGCGCCACTCGTCTGCACCCTGCCCGGGTCACATCCCGGGGCAATCGACCCTTCCCACCTGGATTTCACGGCCACGACGCCGGTATGGGGGTGGGAGCGGCTCCTGAGCACCGCGGGCGCCATCGTCCGAGACAGCCCGCTCGGCGCTATCCCGCCTGCGGTCTACGCCTTCGTCTGCCTTGCCGTCGTGGTTACGGCAACCAGCGCGGCTCTGCTCGCGTGGCGTCGTCGCGCTCGGCGTTCCGTGCTCGGCGAGGCTGCAGCATCCTCCCCGCGCCGAAGCCCTCTCCGGCGACGTCTCGCTCTCTCGGCGTCGCTCGCGGCAGGGGCGCTCGTGGTCGTTCTCGGCGCCGCGGGTGCCTGCGTCGGCCGACACCAACCTCACCGTGACGAAGGAGCCCATCACCATCGGCACCATCGCGGTGACCTCGAACGGTCAGCCCGTAGCACCTGACTCGACGTTGATGATCGTGCCGGGATCGGTGATGTCGGTCGCAGCACCCGTCCGCAACGACGGCCCCGTGCCCATCAGTCTCTCGCTATCGACCGTCTCCCTCCTGGATCTGAAGGGTCTCGGGTCGGTGACGACGTGGAAAGTCGCGACACCGTCGCTTCCCAAGATCAGCGGCACCCTCGGTGGTGGGGGTGAGCCGCAGCTCTTGACGACGGTTCAGCCTGGTCAGTCGCTGACGCTGGTCGTGCAGATCCAGGCTCCGACGTCGCTCGACAACCACTACCAGAAGACGTCCATGCGCTTCCGGCTGGTCCTCACCGAGACCGAAGTCGGATAACACCCAGACGTGGGTACGGAGCGATCCCTCCGTACTCCAGCGCACGGGCGATTGATCCCGCCCGTGCGCGGCGGCCGCGCTCTTTCCCCGGGAGCCGGCCGCCCCTCAAGCCGATGTCGGGCGCCTCACCTCGAGTCGTGAGGCGCCCGATGTCCTCGACCTTCTCTCGCCCGTTCCTCTGCTCGTTGGCAGACGTGCGCAGCGCGACGGGCGAGAGAAGGCACCCCGGACTCATGACGACCCAACCACCCGAAGGTACCCGCTTCACCCCCTCGAAAGGAAATCCCCAATGAACACCAACACTCGCAAGATCAGCGCGCGCAAGGCGCTCATCGCCTCTGCGCTGCTGCTCTCGATCGGTGCCGGCGGCATTGTCGCGTCCGGCGCGTGGTTCACCTCGTCGCAGTCCCTCGCCTCCAACCAGGTGAAGACCGCCACAGTCTCGCTCGGGGCCATCGGCGGCACCGCGCTGTCGGTGACGAACGCCGTTTCCGCTCGCCGATGCCGACGTGGCCACCAAGGCGCAGACGTTCACCGTCAACGTGGTCAACAACGGCACGATCGCCGTCGACTGGGCCGCTGACCTCATCCTGCCCACGAGCCCCACTCCGTCCGACACGATCAACCGTCTGCTGGTGTCGTACAGCGTCGACGGTGGCACCACCTGGAGCACCGGTCAGACCATGGGCAGCCTCGCCGGCGCCCCCGGCACGATCACCGGCACGTCCCTTGCGGCCGGTGCGACCAAGGCCGTGCTGTTCCGCGCGTGGCTGCCGGGCGCGACCTCGACGAACGCCGACCAGAACCAGACGATCACGTTCGACCTCCGTGCCCGCGCCATCCAGGCCGGGGCCGGCTCGACCGCGCTGAACAACAACGCGAACTACTGATCCAGACGGGCGGGGCCTCCGCGCGAGGCCCCGCCCCCCTCACTCCTGTGGAGCGACTCATGATCCGTGCCCTCTCCCTGACCCGCTGGGTTGTCGTCGGGCTGGTGCTCGCCGCACTGGTCATTCCCGCCGCCTTCACGTTCGTCACCGGCCTGCGCATCGTCGCGGTCGACGGCGAGTCGATGACGCCCACCTATCAGATGGGCGATGTCGTCCTCATCGGGGCTCCGGCGCCCGACGACCTCCACACCGACCAAGTCGTGACCGTGCAGTCGCCGGACGGATCTCTCTATACGCACCGCGTCATCAAGGTCGATGACGACGGGATGCTGCAGCTCAAGGGCGACGGCAACTCGGTCGCCGATCCGGTCCCCGTGAACCCCGACACCGTGGTCGGCGTCGTCCGGGGGCACCTCGCCCAGCCTGCTGCCGGCATCCTGCAGTTCGTGCTGACCCTTCCCGCACGGATCTCGCTCGCACTCGTCGCCGTCGCCCTCGTCTTCCTCCCGATCCGATCGGGCGTGTTCTCCGAGCTGCGCACACGCCGCACCGATGATGGCGCAGCCGCCGGTGGCGCGTCCGCTCCGGCCGACTCCCAGGATGGCGAGGAGGCCGAGACCGCACCGGCCGAGACCAGCGGGCCCGGCGAGCCAGCTCCGGCGCACTCCGACGCCACTCACCACCGCGCCCGTTGCCACAGCCTCCGTTCCCCCCGCCGCCATCACCCGCCGAAGCGTTCGCCAGGCGGCCGAGACCACCGCCCAA
Organism: Nephotettix cincticeps; assembly: GCA_023375725.1. Lineage (NCBI taxonomy): Eukaryota > Metazoa > Arthropoda > Insecta > Hemiptera > Cicadellidae > Nephotettix > Nephotettix cincticeps. The sequence goes on from JAGISJ010000082.1 coordinate 24,178, forward strand.
GGGCGCTCGTGAACCGTGTCTCGTCGCTCATGCGGGATCGCCAGGCTGCGCCGCTGGCGACGAGATTTACGCTGCACTCCACGCAGACGAACCACCTTCATCACCTCGCTTGCTGTGCGCAGCGACCGCCTTCGTTCGCGCCCCCACCTCTGAATCCGACTCGGCATTGTGACGCGCGGCGGAGCGGCGTGAAACAACCCCCCACGACGCCACGCCACAATGGAGCACACGCGGCCCCACCCTCTCGACCACGCGAGCCGCCCCGCCTGAGAGTCCGCCCGACCGACCTCGTGAGAGCACGCCGATGACCACCGCCCCGCCCTCCGAAGGGGGACGACGACGAGTTCCGCGGCGGCGCGCTCCGGGGGCTGATGTTCGCGATCCCGCTGGCGTTGCTGCTGTGGGTGCCGATCATCTGGGGGATCATTGCGCTCGTGGGCCTCTTCCACTGACCGCGAGCCCACCCGACCGACGGAGACTCCATGACCGCACACGTCGCCGCCGACCCGACCGGACGCCAGTTGCACCTCGCCAGCGCCGACGGGCGGGTCACCGCTCAGATCGCGCAGGTGGGAGCATCCCTCCGGTCTCTGCGGGTCGATGATGTCGACCTGGTCCCGCCCTATCCCGCGGGAACCGCCACCCCCTCCGCATCGGGGATCACGCTCTTCCCCTGGCCGAACCGCGTCCGCGACGGCCGGTGGACGCAGCGCGGCGAGACGCGGCAGCTCGCCGTCACCGAGCCCCGCACCGGCAACGCCTCGCACGGCCTCTTGCGGTTCGTGCCGTACAGGCGAAGCAGATGACGGATGCTGCCGCCGCCCTGGCCGCGACCGTCTACCCCCAGACCGGCTATCCGTTCCAGCTCGAGCTGTCGGTCGCGTACGCACTCACCCCGAACGGCATCATCGGAACGCACCGGGCGACGAACGTCGGCGACTCCGACGCCCCCGTCGCGTTTGGGCGTTCACCCCTATCTCTGCCGCAGCGATGTGCCGACCGCCGACCTGACGATCACCGTGCCGGCCGCGACGTGGTTCGCGGTCGACGACCAGCTCGTGCCTGTGGCGCAGCATCCGGTCGACGTCGACACCGACCTGCGTCAGGGGCGACGGGTCGGCGAACTGGAGATCGACCGCGCCTACGGGATGCTCGACCGCGACCACGACGGGCGGGCGCGCGTGACACTCACCGCACCCGACGGTCGAGGGTGAGCCTGTGGCTCGGGGAGGGCATGGACTATGTGCAGGTGTTCACCATGCACACCTATCCGGGCCACGACGTCGCGGTGGCGATCGAGCCCATGACGGCACCCGCCGACGCCCTGAACTCCGGCCAGGGCCTCACGTGGCTGGCGCCCGGGGCCACCGTGGAGTGGCAATGGGGGATCGAGTCGACGGGCTCATAGCCGACGTCGGGTGCTTTCGTCGGAGACGCACCGGAGACTCAGCAAACCGGAGGTCGTCTCGGTAGGCACTTTTTCAGACATTCAGGGTACGATCAGGGATAAGAGTCGTACTGGGGACGGCTGACGACCGGTCGGCATTCTCGGTTGGGAGTTAGGCGTCCGCGCCGTTGGGGCCTCCGAACCGGGCTGTCAGTGGACGAATTGCGCACTCTCATGACCTTGGCGACACCCCTTGCTCCCTCCTCCCTTCGGGGTGCCCGGCGGACGCGCTCCGTCGTCGCCCTGCCGGGTGGAGCGGTGATCGAGGCCGACGGTGCGCGCGAGAACGATGTACCGACGCGGGTCGCGGCAGTGCACCTGTTCGCCGGCATCTCCGTGCTGCTGGTGGCCGGCATCGGGGTGTCGATCCTGACGTCTCCCGACCACCTGTGGCTGAAGCTCTACTTCAGTCAGCTCGGCACGGTGCACGGTTCTCGGGACTCGCGTTCAACGGAACGCTCATGACCGCGGGCCTGCTGATCTTCCTGCTCTCCTGGCGGGTGCAGCGTGAGGTCCGCGCGCACGGAAAACGCGCGAACTCACCGCGGATCGGTCCGGCGATCGTGGCGCCGCTCGTGGGTGCGATGGGACTCAACCTCTCGATCGTCGGCATGGTTCCGATCAACACCATCAAGCCCGTGCACGATTCCGCCGCGCTGGGCATCACGATCGCGTTCGCGATCCTCCTCATCGTCGCCCCCATCGTCGTGCGCGGGCTCGGCCGAACCTTCCTGTGCATCAACCTTCCCGCCGGCGTCATCGTCGTGGGCGGCTTCGCCATCATGACCGCGGGGCTCATCAACCTCACCCTGTTCGAGCTGCTCGGCTTCACCGCCATGTTCACCTGGCTGACGCTGTTCTTCGGATGCCTCGTCCCCCGCGCCACGCGCCTGCGCGTCACCGACGTCGTGCGCGGCCGACGCCGGCACGTGAGACGCGCGATGCCCGCGCTGGGCTCGCGGCGTCCGCAGGCCCGCGCGCGACCGGCGTTACTCGCGCTCGGTTTCGGCCCGCTGTCGTCGTCGGCGACGCCCGGTGTCGCGCTGTCGTCCGCCGCACCCTCGACCTCGGGGGACGTCTGCGCTCCCCGCGTGGTCGACGCCGCGCACGTCGATGACGTCGCTCGCGACGTCCGGCGCGGGGAGCGTCGTCGACGTGGCTCGGCGCGAACCACCGCGCTCGCCTCGCCGTCCTCGACCTTCGCGGGCTCGCCGGTCGTCGCCTCGATCGCTTCGCCGTGTTCCGCTCCTCCGGCGGGCTCCTCGGCAGCCGGCTCGCCCGTGACGTCAACCGACTGGGCATCTCGACGTCGGGCGCCTCTTCGATGGGCGGCACCACCACGTTTGGTCGCGACGGCACCGGTCGCCGCCGCCTCCGGGCGCGCCGCTCCCTCCGCGTCTCGAACACTCCGTCGCTGGCCGCATCGGCGGCCTGAGACCCGTCGGTCGCGAGCGCACCCTCGTGCGCTCCGGCGAGAGCGGGGAGCTGCGGCAGCATCCGCTCCTCGACGGCCGATGCGTCCGGACCTGCGTGAGACTCGACGCTCGCGCGCCCCCTCGACCAGGTTGTACAGGGTGGGCAGGACGAGCAGCGTGAGGGCGGTCGACGACACCAGCCCGCCGATCACGACGATCGCGAGCGGCTGAGAGATGAACCCGCCGTGCCCCGTGATGCCCAGCGCCATCGGGGTGAGCGCGAAGATCGTCGCCAGCGCCGTCATGAGGATCGGCCGGAGCCTGCGCGACCCGCCGGCGATGGTCGCATCGTGCGCCGACATGCCGCGGGTGCGGTACTGGTTGACGAGGTCGACGAGAACGATCGCGTTGGTCACCACGATGCCGATCAGCATGAGCACACGATCAACGACGCCACGCCCAGCGGCACGCCCGTGGCCAGCTGCAGGAGGATCGCCCCGGTCGCGGCGAACGGCACGGAGATGAGAAGCAGCAGCGGCTGCCGCAGCGACTTGAAGGTCGCGACCATCACGATGTAGACGATGAGGATGGCCGCGAGCAGGGCGAGGCCGAGCTGTGAGAAGGCGTCGGACTGCTGCGAGATGACCCCGCCGACTTCAGCGCGCGCGCCCGTCGGGAGGGCCGGTGTCGCGGACGGCATCGCGCACCGACGCCGACGCGGTCGTGAGGTCGTTGCCGGAGGGCGTCGCCGTGATCGTGGCCGTGCGCTGACCGCGCTGGGTGGTCACGGAAGTCGGCCCCTGGTTCTGCGCCACCGTGGCCACGCTCTGCAGAGTGAGCTGACCAGTGGCCGACGGAAGCGCCAGCGCCTTGAGCGCATCCACCGTGGCGGGCACGTTCGACGACACGAGGTACACGGTCAGGCCGGCGCCATCGATCTCGACCGTGCCGATCGACTGCGGCTGCATCGCGTTCGACACGAGCGCGCCCCGATCGCGACCTCCGACAGGCCGATGGCGGCGGCCTTGGACCGGTCGATCTGCACCGAGATGTACGGCAGGGACGCAGCGAGGTTGCTGGTGACCTGGCCGATGCCCGGCTTTCCGGTCACGGCGGCGACCATCGCGTCGGTCGCGTCCTGCAGCGTCTGCTGGTCGGGCGCGGTGACGTCGATCTCGACGTTGTTGGAGCCGAAGCCGCCACCCGACGCGGCGACGGTGATGGTCCCCGCGTCGGCGGGGCCGGCCACGGCCGCCTGCACCTTCTCGCGCAGGGCGACCTGGTCGACACCGGCGTCGGTGGTGATCGAATAGGTGATGCCCGAGGCGCCTCCGCGGAAGGCGTCGCGGAGCGCCGAGCCGCTGGAGCCGATCGACACCTGCACGTTCTCGATGCCGTCGATGTCTTTCAGCGCCCCCTCGACCTTCTGGGCGGCGGCGTCTTCGGCATCGAGGCTGGGGGCGGCGCCGATGTCTTGCGTCATGGTGAAGGTGAAGGTGTTCTGACCGGAGTCGCCCAAAAAGTTCGTCTTCATCAGCGGCGCCAGAGCGCCCGTGCCCACGAGCACCAGGAGAGCGACGCCGAGGGTGATCCACGAGTGGCGCAGCGTCCATCCGAGGACCGGCAGATAGGCCTTCTGGAGACGGCTGGGCGGAGCGTCGGGCGATTCGGCATCGACCGGGCGACCGGCGGCATCGTGAACCTGCTTGCCCGGCCGCAGGAACCAGTACGCCAGCACCGGCACGATGGTGAGCGCGACGAACAGCGACGCGGTCATGGCGATGGTCACCGTCAGCGCGAACGGCCGGAAGAGTTCCCCGGTCACGTCGCCGACGAAGGCGATCGGGAGGAACACCGCGACGGTGGTGAGGGTGGAGGCGGTGATGGCCGCGGCCACCTCGCGGACGGCCGTGCGGATCGCCTCGCCCTTGTCGACGCCCGCGACGTAGTGCCGCTTGATGTTCTCGATGACGACGATCGAGTCGTCGACCACGCGACCGATCGCGATCGTGAGGGCGCCGAGGGTGAGGATGTTCAGCGAGTAGCCGAACGCCTGGATGCCGATGAACGTGATCAGCACGCTCGTGGGGATCGAGATCGCCGTGACCAGCGTCGAGCGAACCGACAGCAGGAACAGCAGGATGATCAGCACCGCGAAGCCGAGACCGAGCAAGCCTTCCTGGGCGAGCGACTCGATCGACTGCTGGATGTAGGGCGCCTGGTCGAAGACGACCGTGAAGGTCGCGCCGTCGACCTTCGACTGCAGGTCGGGGATGGCGGCGAGCACCGCGCGGGAGACGTCGACGGTGTTGGCGGCGGGCAGCTTCGTGATCGCGACCGTCAGCGCCGGCTCGCCGTTGACCCGGGAGATCGAGGTGACGGGGTCGCTCGCCTCGGCCACGGTGGCCACGTCGCCGATGGTCTGTGCGCCGGCGCGGAACTGCGCAGCATCCGTCGGCACGAGCGGAACGGCGCGCAGCTCGTGGATCGAGGTGATCTTGGCGCCCGTCTGCACGGTGAGAGTCTGGTCGCCCTCGGTGATCGAGCCGCCGGGGAAGAGCCTGCCGTTCTGGCTGAGCGCGTCGCGGATGGCTTGCGTGCTGTAGCCCGAGGCGGCGAGCTTGGCGGTGTCGGGCGTGATGGTGATGCGCGAGCCGCGCCCGCCGACGATCTGGGCCGCGTTGACCCCCGTCGAGATGCTCGAGGTCGGGGATCACCGACGACTCGAGCTGCTGCTGGGCGGTCGCCTCGTCGGCGTAGCCGGTCACAGCGAGCTGGATCACCGGGAAGTCGTCGAAGCTCGCCGAGATGACATTGGGCTCGACACCGCTCGGGAGCGTCGTCGTCTTGATGCGGTTGATCGCCTGTGAGATCTTCTGCTCGGCCGTGGCCAGGTCGGTGCCGTAGGTGAACGAGGCCGACACGATGGAGGAGTTCGTCGTGCTCGTCGCGCTGGAGGACTCCAGGCCCGGCACGCCCTGGATCGCGGTCTCGATGGGCGTCGACACGTCGTTCTCGACGACCTCGGGCGAGGCGCCGGGGTAGCTGGAGACGATCGCGAGCTGCGGGAACTCGATCGACGGGATGAGCTCCTGCTTGAGGCTCGTCAGAGCCAGACCGCCGAAGATCGCCGCAACGATCGTGATGAGAGCGATGAGCGCGCGGTTTCGCAGGCTCAGGACGGCGAGGTTGGACACGTTCTGCCTTCGGTGAGGGATGCTGCGGGGTGACGCGGGACACGTCGGATACATGGATGTATCGGGCCAAGTATCGCACGCGGGCCCTCGGGGGGATCGGTCCGCACGCGGCGGGTGGCGTTCAGCCGGCGAGGGTGTGCCCGAGGAGCAGCCCCAGGCTCGCCGCGAGGATGCAGGCGACCGCCGTGCCGACCGCGTTGGCCCACGCGGCACCGCGACGCCCCTCCTCGCCGAGCAGCCACGACTCCGCCGCGACCGCCGAGAAGGTCGTGTAACCGCCCAGGAGACCGGTGCCGACCAGCCACGACACGTCGGAGCCGACGGCCGCGCCGGTCACCAGGCCGAGAGCCAACGATCCCGTGATGTTGACCAGGAGGATGCCCCACGGGAACCGGGTGCGGACGACACGCATCACGGCGAGGTCGACCAGGAAGCGCAGGCCCGCGCCGATAACCGCCGGCCGCCGCGACCCCGAGGAACAGCGCGACGTTCACTCGGCCTCCTCCGGGGCGTCGCGCTCCGTGGCCCGGCCGGCGAGACTCCGACCGGCCCGGACACCGACCCCCGCGAGGAGCACGCCGCCGGCCACGGAGACGATCGCGAGCACGAGCGGCACCCAGGGCCCCGTCGCGGTCGAGGCCGACGTCTGCACGGCGAAAGCGGAGTACGTGGTGAAGCCGCCCAGCACCCCGGTGCCGAGGAACGCACGGGTGGACGGATGCCGGGTGCCCAGCACTCCCACGACGAGCCCGAGCGCGCCCGCCCCGACCAGGTTGATGAAGAAGGGTGGCGATCGGGACCCGCGAGAGCGGCAGCATCTTTCGGCTCCTGCTGCCACGGCACGAGCAATCCCGCCCGCACGGCCGTGCCGAGCGCGCCCCCGACGACGACCAGGAGCAGCCGGTACCAGAGGGCCGACCGTACGGCGGGGGCGGGGAAGGTCACCGCCCCACGCTACTCCGACGGAAGGAGGAGGCTGGCGAGCGCCGCAGGTCAGTCGCCGAGCAGCAGCGCGCGGATCGCGGCGTCGCGCGAGCCGTCGAGCGACAGCAGGTTGCCTTTGCGGTACTCCCGGAACACCCGGGGGTCGATATAGCTCGCGCGGGCCACGGCGGGCGTGTTGCCGAGCGCGTCCGCGGTCGCCCCGCACGGCCAGACGCTCGGCTTCGGCCAGCTGTCGCGCGGCGTCGACGGTGCCGATGCGGGCGAGTGCCTCGGCCGCGGAGACCGTGCCGCGGAGCGTGCGGAAGTCCTTCGCGGTGAAGGGTCCGCCGGTCAGGGCGCGCAGGTGCGCGTTCACGTCGCTCGCCGAGAGGGCCACCCGCGAACGGCGGCGGCGATAGGCCAGGAGCGGCGCGGTCGGACGGCCCGCTGCGAGCTCGGTCACCGCGGCGGGCGAGCTCTGCATCGTCGACCCGCAGCAGCGCACGCTTTCCGCTCTTGGCGGGGAAGGAGAGAGTGACCAGCGACCCCTCGACCGTGGCGTCGCGCCGCTGGAGCGTGGTGAGACCCCGGCTGCCGTTGGCTTTCAGGTAGGCCGTCGAGCCCACGCGCGGAGCCGCCTGGTCGAGCAGGCGGAAGGCGACCGCGAGGGTGCGCTCGCGGGTGAGTCCCTCTCCGCGCAGGGCTTGCGTGACCCGTGCGCGCGCACGGGGCAGCACGGCGGCGAGCTCCAGGGCCCGCGCGAACTTGTTCTTGGCCCGGCGCTCGGTCCAGTTCGGGTGGTACACGTACTGTTTGCGACCCGCGGCATCCGTCCCCACCACCTGGATGTGACCGTCGGGACGCGCGCTGATCCAGACGTCGGTCCACGCCGGAGGGATGACGAGCGCGCGGATGCGGACGTCGTCCTTCTTCGACACCCGCTTGCCCCGGGGTGTGACGAACCGCTGCTCTTTGCCGACCTTGATGCGCGTGTATCCCGGGTCGACGAACGGGACGACCCTCTTGAGCCTGGCCACGCGTCAGTGGTTGCGCAGCATCGAGATGAGCTCTGACTTGCGCGCGCCGGAGTACCCGGTGACGCCGAGCTCTTTCGCGCGCGTGCGCAGCTCGGCGACGGTCCAGTCCTCGTAATCGCCGGACGAGCCGCCGCGCTTGCCGACCGCCTTCGCGCCGTCTCGCGCAACCGCGTTGGAGATGCGCGCCGCCTTCTCCTTCGAGTCGCCCTTGTCGCGCAGCTCCTCGTAGAGCTCGGGGTTCTTCAGACTGTTCGATCCGCGTCCTGCCGGCATCGCGACCTCCTCGTGCGTCGTGTTCTCGACGTTACGGGCGCCGCCCCCGCCGCGGCGGGGGCTTGACAGGCCGGAGCGGGGTCAGCGCACGCCGCGGGCGGCGAGGGCGTCGCCGAGCTCGTCGGCGTGCTTGAGCGAGACCACCAGGAACGGCACCGCGAAAGTCGCCAGACCCGCACGGGCGCCACGGGCACGCTGCGCCTCGCGGACGTCGCGCGCGACGCGGGCGAGCACCGGCACCGTGCCGAGAGCGACCACCAGCAGAGCGCGGCGCGCTCGGGGTCGACCCGCAGCATCCGGAGCGGCCGCAGGCCCCGCTCGCGGCGTCGAGCAGCGCACTCAGGGGTGTGGTGAGCACGAGGATGCCGGCCAGCACGACCGCGGCGGTCACGCGGACGGTGTTCGCCACCGCCGACTCGACGCCGAGGAAGAGCGTCTGGCTCACGAGCATGAACGCGATCACCCACCGCAGCGACCAGACCTGGCGGGCGAGCTCGGGCATGCCGAGTCCGCGCCCGAGGCCGGCGACGGCATAGGCGGCGATCGCGCCGCCGCCCGCGATCGCCGCCCCCGCCCACGTCGACGGCAGGAAGAACACGGCCACCGCCAGGGCGGCCAGGGCAAGCCCCTTCGGCGCGGCGGGGGCCCGATGCAGCCATCCGGTGCCCGGACGATACAGGCTCAGCACCGCAGCACCTCTTCGTACGCGGCGAGCACTCCGGCGGGCGCGCCCACCGCGGCGACCGCGCCGTCGGCGAAGAGCACCGCCGCGTCGCAGCGGGCGGCGAGCGCGAGGTCGTGGGTGACCAGCACGAGACGGTGGCCGCAGTCCTGGAGGAGGTGATCGGCGACCAGGCGGGCGTTGCGGGCGTCGAGGTAGCCGGTGGGCTCGTCGGCGATCACCAGAGCGGGCTCGCGCACGAATGCGCCGGCGAGCGCGAGGAGCTGCTTCTGCCCACCCGACAGGTCGTGGGCCGGGCGATCGGCGAGAGCCGCGAGTGCGAACCGGTCGAGCGCCGCCGCGACACGGGCCTGCGCCTCCCCCCGCGGCAGCCGCTCACGGCGGAGCGAGAAGGCGACGTCTTCGGCCACCGTCGGCATGACGATCTGCGCGTCGGGGTTGCTGAAGACGACCGCCACACGGCGACGCAGCTCCGCCTGCTCCCGGTCGGGATCCAGGCCCAGCACCCGCACCTCGCCCGACGCGGGGCGCACGAGTCCCGCGAGAAGCCGCGCGAAGCTCGACTTTCCCGAGCCGTTCTCGCCCACGACCGCGACGGTGCGGGCGTCGAGGTCGAGGGTGACCCCCCGCAGCGCCTCCACCTCGCCCAGCCGCAGGCGCACGTCGCGGAGACAGGATCGCCGGCGGGCGGGGCGCAGCATCCGTGGTGCCGATCACCGGACGACCTCCACGACGAGCGCCACGCCCAATCCCCCGCCGACCGACGCCGCGGCCACCCCGACCGCGCCCGCAGCGGCGCCCGCGCGCACGAGCCGCGAGAACAGGCGCACCACCGACACGGCGCCGCTCGCCCCCCACGGGTGTCCGAGCGCGAGCGCTCCCCCGTCGGCGCAGACGCGGGGGTCGTCGTCGGCGAGCCCGAGCCGGTCGAGCACGGCGAGACTCTGCGCCGCGAAACGCCTCGACGATCTCGAACGCGGCGACCTCGTCGAGGGTACGTCCCGGCGCGGGTGAGGGCGTCGCGCACGGCGGGCGCGGCCCCGATGCCGGGGAGTGCCGGATCGCACCCGATGACGGATGCTGCGCGCACCGCGAGCGCGGGCCGATCACCACGCTGCGCCGCGGGGACGAGCACCACCGCCGCTGCGCCGTCGCTGATGCGCGTCGACGTTCCGGCGGTGAGCGTGCCGCCCGGGAAAGAGAGGCGTCAGGCGCGAGAGGAGGGGGGCGGCGGCGCCGATCGCATCGTCGACGTCGAGCCCGCCGACCGGGACGAGCTCCGCGGCGAAGCGGCCGCGGCTCGCCGCGTCGGCGGCGCGCGCGTGGCTGCGGGAGGCGTGGGCGTCCTGCCGGGTGTGCGTGAGATGCCGTCGAGCGCGGCGAGGTCTTCGGCGGCCCGCGGCATCCCGGGGTCGGGAAAGCCCACGGGAGCAAAGGGGCGCGGTCGTACGGCACGCCGCCGATGCTGCGCAGGGGGGCTGTCGACGCGCTCTCGACGCCCCCGGCGACGCGGGGGACGCTCATCGCCCGCGCGGATCGCTGAGGCAGCATCGACGATGGCGGCGAGCCCGCTGCCGCACTGCCGGTCGATGGTGCCGCCCGGCACGGCCGGCGGGAGGCCCGCGGCGAGCGCCGCGATTCGGCCGGGATTGCCGCCGGGTCCCCTGCAGTTGCCCAGGAGAACGTCGGCCACGGGCGAGGCGGGGGTCGCACGCGGGGTCGAGGCCGGCGTCGGCGAGCGCGGCGCGGATGACCGGCGCGGCGAAGCTCGGCGACGGTGAAGGCCGCGAGCGCCCGGCCGCGGGTGGCGATGGGCGTGCGCCGGGCGGCGACGATCATCGGGTCAGACATCGAGCACCCGCACCTCGCCGGCCTGCGCTCGTCTCGCCGCCTCGCCACGGGCGGGCTTGCCCGACGCGGTGCGGGGCAGCTCCCCGGCGAACCACCGACGGGGACGGTGGGTGGGCGCCAGCTCTTCGCGCGTCGCGGCGCGCAGGACGTCGCGGTCGAACGACCCGTCGACCTCGAGCAGGGCGGCGACGAGCGCGCCGACGGGCTGTCGCGCAACGCCGAAGACGACAGCATCCCGGACGCCCGGCACACGCCGCAGCACCGCTTCGACCTCCTCCGGCACGATCGTCGCGGATGCGCTCAGGATCGCATCGTCGGCGCGGCGAGCAGCCGCAGCGCGCCCGACATCCCACTCCGCGCGATCGCCGACGCTCGCCCACTCGCCGTCGCGCCGCAGCGGGCCGATATCCGATGCCTCGTCCACCGCCGCATACCCGAGCGCGACGAACGGCGACCGCACCCAGACCTCGACGCCGCGCAGCTCCACCTCGGCGCCGGGGAACGGCCGCAGGCCCTCCCCCTCATCGACCGCGACGAACGACAGCTCCGCCGCGCCGTAGTACGACACGACGCGGATGCCGTCGGCCGCCGCCCGCGCGCGGAGGTCGGGGTCGAGGTGCGACCCTCCGATGAGGGCGGCACGAAGAGACGGCGGTGCGCCGGTGTCGAGCAGCGCGCGCAGCCCCTGCGGAGTTCCGTGGAAACAGGTCGGCGGCGCGGTCTCCCGCACGCGGTCCGCCCCGCCGGAGCCGCCGCATCGCCACCCTTGGACGGGTCGCGGCCCACCGCGAGAGCGTGGGCGAGGGAGAACAGCGTCAGAGATGAGGCCGGGGGCGCGGTGAGGAGAACCGTGTCATCGGGCCCGGCGCCCAGCATCCGCCCCACGGGACCGAAGGACGACTCCCACGACGAGACGGAGCGCAGCACGACCCGCGGCGCGCCGCTCGAGCCGGAGGTGAGGGTCGCCCACGCGGCCGCGGCCGGCACGTGCGCCCGCCCCGCGGCGGCGGCGATCGCCCCGGCCTGCGCGGCCGGCCACCGCGGGTCGGTGACCAGAGGCACGTCCCCCGCGGCGCGGACGTCGGCGAGTGCCCCGAGCAGATCGGGCGCATCGCCCGAGATCAGACGGATCACGCCGTCGCGACGGGTTCCGGCGCGGGTTTCCGGCGGCGTCCAGGTGCGCCGGAAGGCCCGCGGGTACGCGCGCACGAGGGTGGAGACGACGACGGTCGCGATGACCGCTTTCGCCACGTCTCCCGGCACGAACACCAGGCTCGTCAGCGCGGTCTGACCGAGCGGCAGGCCGGTGACCGCGCTCTGCACGGGGATTCCCACCGCGTAGACCACGAGGATGCCGCCGACCACCGTGCCCACCAGCGTGCGCCACACGACCGGCGTGCGGCCGCGGGCGTGCACGATGAGGCCGACCACGATCGCCGCGCCGATCCATCCGATCAGGTACCCCGCGGAGGGGGCGAAGAGCACTCCGATGCCGCCGCGACCCCCGGCGAGGAGAGGCACCCCGATCGCGGTGAGCGCGATCACCACCGTGACCGAGAGGGCGCCGAGCCACGGGCCGAGTACCGCCCCGGCGAGCATCACCCCCAGGGTCTGGGCGGTGATCGGCACCGATCCGAGCACCGTGAACGCGCCGGGGAGGCCGAGCACGGCGATGATCGCGGCGAAGACGGCCGCGCGCGCGAGGTCGGTGGCGTCGAGGGTGCGGCGCGCGCGAGGGCGGCTGAGGTCATGAGGGCTCCGGCATTCCTGAACGGTGTTCACCTGAACGCCGTTCACTATACTCAGGTCATGGCCGACCCCGGAAACGAGCGCGGGAACCGTGGCAATTCGCGCGACGACGTCGCCCAGGCCGCGCTCCGCATCCTCGACGATCTGGGCCTGCCCGACCTCACCATGCGGCGCCTCGCCGCGGCGCTCGACGTTCAGCCGAGCGCGCTGTACTGGCACTTCCCCAACAAGCAGTCGCTGCTCGCCGAGCTCTCCGACCGCATCCTCGCGCGGGCCGAGCCCGTCCCGGCAAGCGGCGCGTGGACGCAGAGAGTGCGGGGCGAGGCATCCGCTCTCCGCGACGCCCTGCTCGCCTATCGCGACGGGGCCGAGGTGGTCATGAGCACCCTTGCCCTGGGCCTCGGGTCGCCGCGCACCCACGAGCGCCTCGCCGCCGCCGCGGCCGCGGGCGGGTTCGATGAGCCCACCGCCCGTCGCGCAGCGGGCGTGCTGCTGCACTTCGTGCTCGGCCACGTGTCGCACGAGCAGCAGCGCATGCAGTACGACAGTCTCGGCGTGCGCGAGGGCGCTCAGGCCGATGCCGGCGGGGGCGCCGACGACCCGGGCGCCGAGTTCGACTTCGGCATCGAGCTGTTCGTGCGAGGCCTCGACCGGGTGCGGATCAGCGTGAACTGAGCTTCTAGCACCGCCGATTCTCGCCCGTCAACCCCCTCGGAGCGATCTCACAGGGGTGGCACGCTCGGGATGTGCCCGCCGGGCATCCGCAGTGCAGTGAACCCTCTGCAGCGGTTACGGAGAAGGAGTACCCTCCCATGAACCTCGCCCTGATCATCATCATCGTGGTGGCCGTGATCCTCGCGATCTTCGGCGGGCTGAACTCGGCGCTGAACTGGCTGCTCTGGGTCGCCCTGATCGTCGCAGTGATCGCGCTCATCGCGTTCCTGTTCCGAGTGATCAGCGGGAACCGGCGCGCATAGACGCCCCCGCACCACAGAGGCCGCTCCGACCCGCGACGTCGGGGCGGCCTCTTGCGTGCCGGGCGGGCGTCGGCACCCCACTCCTCTCGTTTCGACTGTCGCACAGACGCGCTGCGGGCGACGAAGGGCGCATATCTGTGACGGGTGAAGGGACGGATGCTGCGCCTCACCCGGCGCGCACGACCTCAACCCCCGCGGCGGCGAGCGCGGTGAGGGTCGTGTCGCCGACCGGGGCGTCGGCGATGACGGCGGTGATCTCATCGAGCGGGAGCACACCGAACCGCGATGCGGCGCCGATCTTCTCGTCGCTGGCGAGCACGTATGTCTCGACCGCGCGAGCGGCGAGCGCGCGCTTCATTGCGGCCTCGTCGGCGTCGCCGGTGGTCAGACCGGTCTCGGGGTGCACGCCGGTCACCCCGAGGAAGAAGAGGTCGGCGCTCACGCGCGCGGCGGCCTCGACGGCAGCAGCGCCGCACGCGACCGCGGAGTGCTTGAAGAGGCGACCTCCCAGGAGGAGCACCTCGGCGCGGTGTTCGAGCAGTGCCGCAGCGACCGTCGGGCTGTGCGTGATGATCGTGCAGTCGAGGGCGCGGTCGAGGACGGCGACCATCGCGAGCGTGGTCGTGCCGCCGTCGAGGATGGCGGTCATGCCCGGACGGATCAGCCCGACCGCGGTCTGGGCGATGCGGCGCTTGCTGTCGGGGGCGACCGCGGCGCGGGTCGCGTAGTCGGCGACGGCCGGCGAGGCGGGAAGCGCCCCACCGTAGACCCGCACGGCCAGTCCCTGATCGGCCAGTTCGCGCAGGTCGCGGCGGATGCTGTCTTCGGAGAGTCCGAGTTCGGCGGCGATCTCCTTCGCCACGATCCGGCCGTCGCGGCGGAGGCGTTCGAGGAGCAGGTCTTTGCGTGCAGCGGCGAGCATTCCGATTCCTTCTTGTTCTTGCACGATTCTGCTGTAATCGTGCCGATCATGCACAAGCCCCTCATGATCCTCATCGCCGGACCGTACGCCTCGGGCACGAACGGCGACCCCGCGCTCATGGCGCGCAACCTCGCACGCCTCGAAGAAGCCGCCTGGCCGCTGTTCCGCGCGGGGCACCTGCCCATGATCGGCGAATGGGTCGCCCTGCCCGTGCTCTCCAGCGCCGGCGCGAGCGGGCCGTCCGATCCGCTCGCCGCGGAGGTCATGTACCCCCACCGCCGAGCGACTTCTCCAGCACTGCGACGCCGTGCTGCGCCTGCCGGGCCAATCGCGCGGCGCCGACCAGGACGTCGAGATCGCGCGCGCGGCCGCGGCATCCCCGTGTATCACTCGCTCGACGAGGTGCCCGGAGTGGCGGCGTGACCGGGCGGTGCGGGACGGATGCTGCGGCTCGCGCGCGCCGCAGCATCCGTTGGCGTCCGGGCTACAGGTGCGCGTCGGCGTAGGCGCGCAGCGCGTCGCGGACGAACTCGGCTCCGGCGCTGCCGCCGGCCGAGGTCGCGTAGTTCGCGCCGAAGCGCTCGTCCGAGACGTACATCTCGCCGAGACCGGTGACGTATCCGTGCACGTCGCCCCCGGGGACGGATGCCGGCGTACCGGGCACCGACCGCAGCCAGGCGACGTGCCGGGCGGCCAGCTCTTGGGCCCGCACACCGCGTGGGTCGTCCGCGCGTTCGGCGGCGGCGACCCAGTCGCGGGCGAGAGCGGTCGCGCGCTCCTGCCAGTGCGCCCTGTCGGCGGGGGTCATCCCCCGCCACCAGCGGTCGCCGGTCGCGTACGCGTCAGCGCCCCAACGGGCTTCGACCTCGTCCGTGTGCACGGCGTGGTCGAACCCGTCGAACATCTTCTCTGCCATCAGTGATTCACCTCCTCTCAGGGCTTCGATGGTGGACGCCACCGACGCGATCTGACGTGTCACCCGCTCCCGCTCGGCTTCGAGCCATGACAGTGTGCTGCGTCAGGGCGTCGATGGCGTCGATCTCTCGATCGAGCACGTCGGCGATCTGCGCCAGGCCGAGGCCGAGGTCGCGGAGCAGCAGGATGCGCTGCAGCCGCACCAGGGCGCGCTCGTCGTAGCGGCGGTAGCCGTTCGCGCCGACGCCGGACGGGGCCAGCAACCCGACCGCGTCGTAATGCCGCAGCGCGCGACTGGTGGTGCCGGCGAGCGTGGCGACCTCGTGGATCGACCACTGCATGTCCACTCCTCTCTCGGCGGTTCGACGATCTCGTGCGTTCGACGGTAGAGGTTGACGCAACGTCAAGGTCAAACTCTCCCGTTGACAGATCGAGATATATCGTGTTTTACTCTCCTCAACGCGATATATCGTGATTTGCGTAGGCCGCAGAAGGAGCACCGCATGACCATCGAGAAGTGGCTCATCCACCCCGGCGAGACACGGGTCATCGACATCGACACCGTCCACGCCCTGAAGATCGGCCTGGTCGGCGGCCAGCTCGACGTGGTCGCCCACGACGAGCCCGGCATCCGCATCGAAGTGCACGCCGTCACCGTGAAAGACCTGCGCGTCGAGGTGACCGGCAGCTCGGTCGAGATCGACCATCCCCAACTGCGGTGGGACAACTTCCTCGAGGTGTTCCGCAATTTCGGGTCCGGCGGCCCGAAGGCCGAGATCAGCGTCGCCGTTCCCCGCGACGTCGCCCTCACCCTCGGGGTCGTGAGCGCGAGCGCGCTCGTATCGGGGCTGCAGACGGACGCGCGCCTCAACACGGTCTCCGGCGACATCATCGTCGACGGCGTCACCGGGGACCTCTCCGTCAACGCCGTCTCCGGCGACGTGCAGGCGCGCCACCTCGTGGGCGCCCTCAGCGCCAACAGCGTCTCGGGCGACATCGCCGTCCTCGGGCGACATCCACCGCGCCTCGATCGACACCGTCTCGGGAGCCATGCTCGTCGACGCCTCCGGCCCGATCAGCCGGATCGACCTCAACACCGTCAGCGGCGCCGGCACCGTCCGCCTCGACGCCTCACCACCCCGCCCAACTACGCCGTCCGCAGCGTCAGCGGCCGTGTGCAGATCGACGGCGTGCTGCGCTCGGGTCAGGGCACCGGGCCCCTCACCAACTACACCGGCTCGGTGGGAGAGCTGAGCGGGTCGTTCGTCGACGTCCGCATCAACTCCGTCTCGGGCGACACCACGGTGCTGCGTCGCGCCGGTGCCGACACCAGCGATACCGGCGATGGCACGGATGCCGCGGCCCCCGTGGATGCGTCGGCGACGACCGGCTCCCCCGCCTCCCACGACGAGGGCGGCCTGCGATGAGCCCCGTGTTCTCTCACGGCGACCTGCGCCTGTACCTCCTCAACCTGCTCGACGAAGCCCCGCGCCACGGCTACGACATCATGCAGGCACTGTCCGACCGCACCGGCGGAACCTACACGCCGAGCGCCGGCACGATCTATCCGCGACTGGCGAAGCTGGAGGCCGAGGGCCTGGTGACCAAGACCGTCGACGGACGAAAGACCGTCTACGAGATCACCGACACCGGACGCGCCGAGGTGGCCGCGCGAGCGGGCGACCTCGTGGGCATCGAGGCCGGCCTCACCGACTCGGTGCGGCCTCATCGCCGACGAGGTGCGCGGATCCGTCCGCGAGGCGATGCGGAGCCTTCGCGCCGACCTCGCCGCCGCCAGCCGAGAGGCCCGTCCCGCGGACGATCGGCCCCCGACCGGCGGCCCGGACCCTCGAGCGGATGCCCGCGCCCAGCTGCACCGCGCCGACGCCGCCGTGAACGAGTTCCGCGCCCGCGTGCGGGGCGACCTCCGCGCCTTCGTCGCCCGCGGCGGGATGCTCGAGGCCTCGGTGGTCGACCAGCTCACCTCGGCGTTGGACGCCGCCGCGCGCACGGTGACGGAGTCCACCCGCCGCTGAGCCGCGCCACCGCCCGGCGGTGAGCCCGCGCTCAGGAAGCCGAGGCGGGCCAGATGTCGGCGTCGTCGGCGACGGGGTCGCCCAGCGGAACGACGAGGATCGGCCGCCGCTGCCGGTGCGCGAGGCGGGCGGCCACCGCGCCGGTGAAGAACTCGCGGACCGACTCGCCGAAGCCCCGCCGTCGGGTGCCTACCACAAGCAGCTTGGCGTCGATGTCGTCGGCGAGGTGCTTGATGGCCAGCGCCGGGTCACCGACCAGCTGACGCACGCTCCACGGGATGCTGCGCCCCGCCAGAGCCGTCTCGACCTGAGCCGTTACGGCGTCGAGGTCGGCGGCCCCCGCCCGGTTGCTGATGTCGATCGGAGCGGTGTGGACGTAGCCATCGGGTCTTCGTAGGTGACGAAGCGGGTCGTGTCGACGTGGACCACCAGCAGCGGCGCGCTCAGGAGGTGGGCGTATCTGGCGGCCTCGACCACGACGCGCGCGGGCTGCCCCGGCACCACGCCCACCACGACCGCACCACGCGGATCGTGCGCGGCAGAACCTTCAGAACCCGACCCCAGATGCCTCTTGCGACATATCTCCCAACCCGCACTTCGCCGCCGTACGTCGCACCTGACCGCTGGGGGCCAGAGGCTCCGTGATATCCTGAATGCTACTCTTACCGGCTTCGGACCGGATTCGTGTATGCGGCTGGCGAACGAACAGCCCCGCGTCTGTCAAGAATGAGGGGGTCTCGCATGGGGCGTGGCCCGTCAGAAGGCGAAGCACACCAAGATCGCCCGTGAGTTGAAGTCGTACAGCCCGAGCGTGAACTACGCCGCGCTCGAGCGCGAGCTGCACCCCGAGGGCGGCGAAGATCTCTACGTCGACAAGTGGGCCGACGAGTACGACGACGAAGAGGACGAGGACTCGGCCCGCTCGGCCGCCGCTTCGACCCACTGAGTCCGTCGGAGCATCCCCGCTCCGGTCTGCGACCCGACGCCACCAGCGCCGTGCCGTCACCCGGCGCGCTCACCAGGCGCCGTGTCGGCGTTCCCAGTCGTCTTCGATCGTGCCCGGCCGCGCCACGCGGAGTCCGCTGGGCAGCGCCGCGGCGATGACGATGGCGAGCACGATCAGCGCCGGCACCCATGATCCGGTGGCATCGTGCAGCATCCCGATCGCCAGCGGGAAAACCGCCACGATCCCGTAGCCGACGCTCTGGGTGAACCCGCTGAGCGCGACGGCGCCCTCGTGCGTGCGCGCGCGCAGGCTCAGCAGCACCAGGACCAGCGGAAAGACCAGCGGGTGGTGACGCCCAGCAAGCGCCACCCACAGCCACACGGCGGCAGCCGGCGCGAACACCAGCCCGGCGATGCCCGTCAACCCGCACGCCACGGCGATCACGACGAGCG
>JAGISJ010000083.1:0-12945 GCA_023375725.1 Nephotettix cincticeps
TCTTGAACATACCTTTTGGCTAATCCATTTGATCTTGCAAATAAAGGGCTTGAAATCCTTTTATTGAATTGCCACACTTCTTCAAAATTTTTGAACTCGAATGAATTGAACTGAGTACCTCCATCTGATAATAACGTTTCAGGAATTCCATATACTGAAAACCACTTTTTAAGTTCAGTGTTTCTTGTTATAAATAATATTAATCTTTAGATAATGAATTTCATTTAATAAACTACAAGTAAGTTTGTTTACAAAAACAACATAATAACAATTAACAATCATATGACTTTATAGTAATATGTCAGGCACCAAAGCCCCACGCTCTCTACCTCTAGACCAGCACGCTCCCCATGACAAACCTTTTGGTGCTGCAACCTAGTAGATTTTTATGAAACTTCATCCATGCCACATGCTCTGCAGGATCAAATGTGCGAGGCTGCGAAAAAAAACCCCACGCTACTGAACCGCAGCACGCCAACTTACGCCTCGGTTAAAGGGTTAACAGCTATTAGATTTGAGAACATTATATTAATTTTTTCTTTTTGTAGTGCACAACAATATTGTGTTTTTCAAGTATTGGCTATGAACAACTATGTTTAACCCTCAACTGATGATCGTCGTAAATTACGTTGGTCAACACCATTTGTGAAGTAATAGCGTCGTAATTTACGATGCTATCACTTCACAAACACCAAATGCTGCAATGGGCTGTTGCTACGCGACGACACGTAGCGCTTTTGTTTTTCATCTTAGTTTGTCTTTGAAAGTTTTAAATGGCTGATCCTTGTTGTTCGGGTAATATTCAAAATTTATTAAATGGTAATAAATTATTAGATGATATTTTGGAACCAGACAGTGACATTTCTGCACTAGTTATACCTGATGATGTTTCTATTTAATACTTAAATAATTAAATAAGTTCTTGTAATTAACCATTTAATCAACTAATTTACACATTGTAAACAAACATATAATGACAATGCAAATAACCATATGATTTGTTAAATATTAAATAATGAAGTAAAAGAGCAACTGACATATCAATCCTCCCTCTTAAGTTTGCAAGGTCTGATATGGTTGATGTGCCTTTTGCAAGTGTGTCCATCATCCATTTTAACTGTATATAGCAGGAGTCCATGTTTCTTTACTACTTGTCCAAATGTCCACTTCTCTCCACGATATAAGAAACTTCAGACTTGCACTCTGTCTCCTTTTTGCAACTGGCGCTTTACTTTAATATCTGTTTGATTATCTTCCTTAAGTTCTTGGTTTGGAGGAGTCTTCAAATTGAGATGTGTTCGTATGCTTCTGCCAAACATTAACTGATAAGCAGATTGACCGGTAGGATTAGGTGCATTTCTCCAAGTCATCAGAAGTTGTTTAATTTTAAAAGATAAATCCCCACCATCATTTTCCATTGCCAGAAGTTGTTTCTTCAATGTTTGGACGAATCGCTCCGCCTGACCGTTACTTGCAGGGTGGTACGGAGCTGTAAGTTTGTGAGTTATGCCGCAGACTTGTAAAAATTGGTTAAATAGTGTAGAAGTAAAGTTGGGACCGTTGTCTGAGACTAATGTCAATGGATAACCAAAGGTAGCAAATAGTTGTCTAAGTTTTTGAATGCACCAGTTCGAATTTGTCGTTTTAGTTGGTATTATTTCAACCCATTTGGTGTAGGCGTCAACTATTACAAAGAAAAACTGGCCTTTGATTGGACCGGCAAAGTCAATATGGATACGTTGCCAGGGCTCTGACGGTTTTATCCAAGGGTGTACTTCAACTTTGGCAGGTAGATTTTGCTTCAAACAGCATGAACGGCAAGATTTAGCAAGATCTTCAATGTGGTTGTCAATATTTCTCCAGTAGCAATAGCTTCTAGCAAGTCCTTTCATCTTCACAATTCCTAAATGGCCCACATGTAACTCTTTTAAAACTTGTCCTTGCAATGTTTCAGGTATCACAACTCTTGAGCCTCGAAACACACACCCATTTTGCAGTGAATACTCATTGTTGTTTAGGCCAATAAGTTCTAAATCTTTTCCTTCTGTGAGAGCTTTCAAAATCTGTTCCAAGTGTTTGTCTTTTGCTGTTTCTTTAGCGATGGTTTCATGAGTAACTGGCATTGTCTCAATTTGATTAATAAGAAAAAGTTCATGTTCATCAATAAGATTTGTTGGTAAATTTTCAGTTGGGAATCGAGACATGTAGTCGGCATTGGCATGTGCACGAGTGTTTCTATACTCTATCGTATAGTCGAAACCGGACAGGAAGTGGGCATAGTTAAATATACGGGTGGCAGTCATAGTAGGTAAGGTCCTGTGAGGGTCAAATATTGAAACAAGAGGCTTGTGATATGTATTAAGAACAAATTTTCTCCCATAGCAGTATTGATAGAATTTCTTTAATCCCCAGTAAATAGCCAAAGCTTCCTTGTCAATTTGACTCTAATTTTTTTCACTAGCTGTTAAAGAACGAGAAGCAAATGAGATTGGTCGCTCTGAGCCATCCTTATAACGGTGAGATAAAACTCCTCCTATTCCTACAGGAGAAGCGTCTGTAGCCAATACGACGGTTAGGTTTGGGTTGAAATGAGCAAGTACTCGGTCACTGGCAATCTCAGTTTTTACTTTCTCAAAGCTGATGTCGCAATCTTTAGTCCAAATAAACTTACTTTCAGTTTTCAAAAGATTGTGAAGTGGATTAAAAATCGTGTATAAGTTTGGAATAAGTTTGGAGTAATTAGCTAAGCCAAGAAATGTACGCAGCTCCGAAACATTTGATGGTTGTTTGCATTTTAGAATTGCATCCACTTTGTCTTTGTTCTTGTGTAACCCGTTTTGATCTATTGTGTGGCCAAGGTAATTTATGGATGTTTGAAAAAATTTGCACTTTTCTTTATTTAGTTTAAGGCTATTTTTACTAATTACATCTAATACAGTTTCTAATCTTTGTAAAGTTTCAACATGAGTAGATCCTTGAATGATGATGTCATCAAAAAAACATTGAACGCCATCGATTCCCAAAAGAATTTGGTCCATAAACCTTTGCCACAAAGTAGGAGCAATCTTAATCCCAAACATAAGGCGATTTACCTTGCACTGACCTTGATGTGTACTGATCGTTTGTAGAAGTGCGCTTTCTTTGTCCATAGCCATGTGTAGATACACGTTACTAATATCTAATGTGCAGAAGTATTTACCACCGTTCATTTTTGCAAAGATATCTTCAATTCTTGGAATTGGGTACTTCAAGTCTTTTATTTGTTTGTTTAAAGTTGCTTTAAAATCGGCACATATTCTAACATTTCCATTGGGTTTGACAACTGGAACTATTGGTGTGCCCCAGTCACTTTGGTCAACTTTTGTTATAATGTCTAACTGTTCCAATCTATTCAGTTCCTCCTCTACTTTTGTCCTAAGGGCGAAGGGCACTTGACGAGATTTTATGAAAATAGGCTGTGCATTCTCTACTAATTGGATGTGAGCTTCTACTCCAGGAATCATGCCAATGGTAGGTTCGAACACCTTGTGATATTTTTCCATTAGTTTGTCTACATCTTTGAAATTGTTAGTAATGTTTAAGCTTTTCATGTCTGCCCAGTCAAGTTTGACTTCTCTTATCCATTCGCGTCCAAATATGGGGTCAAAATCTTGCTTGATAATGTACAGTTTACCAAGGAAATCTTGGTTTTTTGTATTGTCCATGTACAAACACAAACCCCATAGTTTTGACAAGTTCTCCCGTATATGTACGTAGTTCAACTCTAGTTTTATGTAAAGGTTTGTCCAGTTGAAGTTTCAAATAATCACTGTAAGGTAAAGTACTTAATGCAGCACCTGTGTCCAGTTCCATTGTAAGTTCTTTACCTTAAATGCTTACCTTCACATTGAATTTATCACTGGTTTTTGAAGTTATCAAATTTATTTCATATTGTTGTTGTTCTTCGATGAAAGCCTCTGCTTGGTGGACACCAACATTTTTCTTATAAATTTGTGGACTAAGGCAAACTGTTGAAATGTGACCAACTTTCCCACATTTTCTACAAAATTCATCAACAAACCTGCAGACTTAAGCTTTGTGTTTGTCATTCCCGCATCTGTAACATCTACCCTTTAGTGATTGAAATGTAACTGGCACACTGTCATGTGTAATGGAGTTGTTCATTTTATTTTTATTATTATTAACATAATTATTTTTTTTCTTAGGAAAACTAAT
Source organism: Nephotettix cincticeps (assembly GCA_023375725.1). Lineage (NCBI taxonomy): Eukaryota > Metazoa > Arthropoda > Insecta > Hemiptera > Cicadellidae > Nephotettix > Nephotettix cincticeps. The sequence goes on from JAGISJ010000083.1 coordinate 4,216, forward strand.
TTTATTTACTTGAGCCTCATGATTAGTTGAAGACATCATCATGTTTTCAAATTTAGAAAGTTCCATTGTCATAGCCATGGCTGAAACTTGTTGAAAAGTTTTGGTCGGTTCAGTTCTTAACAATTTTGTTCTTATTTCACAGTCCCGTAATCCTCTCAAAAATTGTAATCTTAGCATTGTATCTACTGTAGACTTACCACAGGAGCAGAAGAATTCACAAGGTGTGACAAGTTTCTTTAGTTCAATTGAAAAATCTGAGATAGTCTCACCAGCTCTTTGTTCTCTTGTAATGAAGTTGTGTTGCCTAGCCCATACACTAGGCTGTGGATCTAGGTACTGACGTAACAATAAGACAAGTTCATCGTAGCTTTTCTTGAGTGGATTTTCAGGCGCACAAATGTTATATAACTTCTGATGTAGAGATGGTGGTAGGGCGTTCAATAATGTTAAAGTTTTGGTAGATTCTCCAGATACATTTTTTAAAGTCATAAAAACTTCAAGTCTTTTAGTGAAATTATCAAAGGTCTCCTCTTCATTGAATGGCACAAAAGAAATGTGTGCTGTCGCATATTGGTTATCAGTGGTATTACCTGTAAACATAATACTAGGATTTTCATTTTCGTTTGAAGTCAATACAGTTGGTCTTAATTTTCTCATCAAAGTTTTTAGTTTCATGTAATTATCTTCAACTTCTAGTCTGTAATTTATTTCTTCTTCAATGGCATTTTCATCTGTTAGTAGTTCAATGTTCTCCTGTATTGAAAGAAACTTGGTCCAATTTGTCTCTAAATGTTGTAATCTATCTTCAATCTGATCTTGATCAATCTCATGTTTGATGATTTTATTTGAAAGTTTAGTGAATTGTACTTTAATTGTACCTCTAAGCTTTATTTAGTCACTCAGAGTTAACATTGTATTGATATTTTTCTCCTTCGTCGCCACTATTTAATACTTAAATAATTAAATAAGTTCTTGTAATTAACCATTTAATCAACTAATTTACACATTGTAAACAAACATATAATGACAATGCAAATAACCATATGATTTGTTAAATATTAAATAATGAAGTAAAAGAGCAACTGACATATCAGTTTCAATTGGAGATTTTGTCAGGAAGTGATGTTGACTTTGAGCCAACATTATCAGACTTGGGAGATAGACCTAATTCACCTGCAAGTGAGGAAAGTGTTAGTGATTCTGGTGTTGCCCTTGTACAAAGAATGGCATTGAATGTTTGGGCTCTAGACAGTGACTTTGACTAATGGACTTGTTCCATTATGTGTGTACATACTCGTAGTTTCAGATTTGTTTCTCATATGTCTTTTACCATACTTACATTTTTTAGTATACAAGTATCTGTATGAAAGAACTGACAACGTTTTTTATCACTTAGACTCAAACAAAAACTCCAATTTAATGTCAGCAAATAAGATCGTGAAGAAAATCTCAAATTACTTGGGAGGGAAGATACTAACAGCATCATTCATTTCAATAAATTGTCCACAACAACCAAACAACTACGATTGTGGCGTGTTCACGTGCTGGTTTATTGAATCCATTACTCAGGATATAGTAGAAAATAAACCAATTAATATTGAATTTTTTGGAAGGGCCACTCTGTCCAACTCTTTACTGATAGGACTCCGATCTTTAATGGCATACTTCTTGTTTAATGATCCCATTTTGGATGATGACACATTTTATTCGGTAATGATAATGAAACCTGGGAAAAATATTTTCAACTCAGCAGGGGAGATATCTCCTTCTAATCAGCCTTCTGTAACACAGCAAGTAAACATGGATGTACACTGCTCTGATCACTTCTCATGGGAAAAAGTTACTTCAACCTCAAGAAAACAGCGAAGACAAGTGAATCTTGGACCAGGAGTCTCTGCAAAAAACAGATTTCATGTGTTTCAAGATAATTTTGAAAGCCACCATTCCCTCTTTCCTATTAACCATGTTAATACAGTGCAACTCTGTTATTGCGGCCTCGGCTTTAACGTCAACTCGGATATAACGTCATTTATTTTTAGGTCCCGCCAAACTATAGGTATTTACATAGGTAAAACCTTGGATATATCGTCAGTAAATTCTAAAACCTCGTATATAACGTCAAGAAAATTGGGCCGAGATGAAGGCAACATATAGCTAAATAGAGAAAGTTCGGTCGGTGGTGCAACGTGGGGGCTGCGGCTATTGTTTAGCTACATTCTATTTTTAGAAACGGCATTTTATTTCTGTCTTACCGTTAACCACCCCAACCCCCTCCCCTTACCCTTGCGGCTATTGTTTAGTTACATTCTATTTTTAGAAATGGCATTTTATTGCTGTCTTACCGCTAACCACCCCAACCCCTCCCCCTACCCTATTATCCGCTGTCGCCGTCATCAAGGTCAGTGTCAGTGACTCATGTCGCGTGAAAGCACTGTGATGCCGTTCATACGTACCTACAGTTCGTGCAGCTATCGTTAGTTCAGTGTACGTCTTTTACAGTTTGTTTTTCGTTATTTTAATTTACGAATACAATCTTGAAAAATAATGGCAAGTGTTAAGAGAAAGGTTTTGCCGAAGAAAAGGTGTGAGTTATATGAGCGTGTGAGGAGGAACGTAACATAGCAGACGTGTGTTCGGGCTTGTTTTTTTTAAAATCGAACCAACAGTTGAATTCACCATGCCAAACTTCATTGCAATATTTTCAAATTCGATTTTTTATATAGTTTAGAGTAGTTCAGTCAGTCATAAACATAAACTTTTATGTGTATTTCAAACTACCTTCATTAAATGTCTTAATTTCATGTAAAAAATGTGTTTATCTATTTTTCCTCGGTTTTAAATTAAAATTATGTAACCTCTTTTATAGCGTCACTCTGATATAGCGTCATTAATTCTGTGGTCCCTTCAATGACGTTATAACCAAGTTCCACTGTACTGATAAACAAACTTTGAAAGACAAAGATGCAAATAAAACCTACCGTAAATCAAAACCCAAGAGTAAAAACAAAACTAGGCCTAACTTAAAAAAAGAACACACTGGTCATCATGTTGTAAGCCCCAAAATAAAAATTACAATATGTTCTGACAGCCAAGGTCAGGAAATTTCAAGTAAGGTAGAAGCACTAAGTTATGGTAAAGTCAGGACCTTTGGTTATGTTAGAGCTAACACAACTTTATTGCAAGTTGTAGTCTCCACCGATATTGAAGAGAAAACTCCAATCATAGGGGGGACAAACGACAGTCTTAATGGTGACCTAAATAATATCTACACTAACCTAGAAAAAAAACTGGAACTCAGAAGTACAGAGAGGCCCATTTTTATATCAACAATTCCTACCAGGTTTGATAAACCATTAAATCACCTACTAATACTGACCTAATTTTACTTAATAACTATATCTGTGAACTAACATCAAGAATAAACAATGTACACATTATAGATTTAAATAACTTAAAGAGAGCAGATTATACTAGACAGGGCCTTCACCTGAGTAACCGAGGTAAAACAAAAGTAGCACACATTATTATTAGATCTGTGACAAATTGGTTTTCCACATCTCAAGCGGTAACATCACATATACCATCAGTTGACCCGTCAAAGCCTTTGGATACATATAAATCTCAATCACGTCAAACCCATGAACACCTGTGTAATAAAACCCACAATACTGACACAATAGCCATTGTAAATGCAAACATGAAAGCCATTATTAATAAGTATAAAAACAATAGTAACATAGCTTTTGGACATTGCATTTCAGCCGATTTTGAATGCAAAAAGCAAATAAGTGTAGGGGTGGCTGTATCCTTCAAGGAGAATTTTGGGAAACCCTCTTTATCTCATTACTGTGATAAATATTTAGCATTTCAACAGGAACACAATGAAGCAGCAGTTTTCAGTCTAGTTACAAAACCGCAATATTTTATGAAACCTAAACAAGGATTACAACATGGCTTTTGTTAATCTCACAAAAAATTTCAAAAAAATGAATTTCCAAATTTTTATTTGCCCTCCACTTGGCTGTATCCGTGACTGTATATCTCCACATCATTTTGCAGCAGAAATCGTAAAGTTTCAACAAAGTACAGGTGCCTTTGTCAAAATTGTTACTCATGATGAACCCACCACAAGACAACTAAGAAACGGTTTAACCCACATTGATTTTTTGGAAGTCCTTCAACATGCCTTCAAGTCAACCAGGACAAGCTTATCCATACAACAATACGATGAGTACAGTCTGTCACCTCTGCAAACAAACGTTCCGGCCTCTCCACTTCCTGGCAACATCAATAGTAATCATTCGTCCTTCAATAATAGCACTAAAGAAAATCTCAGCCTGTCACATCTATTCTCACTGCCTTCAAGATCTTCAGCGTTGTGTGGTGAGGGGGGAAATAAAGCCAGTAAGTGGGTCAGTGCAGTGTCAAGTGATGTTACGGTGGCAGAAGATACTCATAACGAAACTGAACCTTTTTTAATCCTAAGTCAGATCAATTTAAAAGTAACATAGATAATGTCTGTCTAAGTATTTTTCATCAGAACATTATTAGGGTTACAGTCAGCATTGGAGCCCTTAGATGTAACTCTAGCTGAGCTTGACCCTAGTGTTGTTGTCTTGACCAAACATAAAATCATCAAATCATCATTAGAACAACTCAATATCAACGGTTATAATGTTAGTGCCAGTTTTAGCAAAAAAAAAAAGTAGAGGGGGTGAAGTGGCTATTTTGACAAAGCCATTCCTAAGCTGTAAAGAAATTATCATCGAAATTCAAAATCTCATTTCCGAACAAATTTTTGAGTACTGTTTAGTGGAGGTTGATAAAGCACTTCTTACGAAAAAATTACTTATAATTGGCTGTTATAGAAATCCTATTATAAAAAATGAACCGGAGTTTATTAAAAGATTGAATACTATGCTCAAAGTTTTAAATTTTAAATACAAAAATGTAGTTTTTATGGGAGACATAAACATTAATATGTTGAATGTAAATGACAAAAATAGAAGTAGATTACTCCACGTTGTAACAGCTAATGGGTTCCAGTCACTGGTTGATTTCCCCACCAGGATTACAGAGTCAACGAAAACAGCTATTGACAACATTTTTGTAAATTTAAATTATCAAACTTATAAAATAACTGGCATTAACACTCAACTTTCAGACCATGGTGGTCAACTACTTAAAATTCTCAACAGTAAAAAAAATAATAAATTTATTAATGCTAGTCGAACCGTTGGTTATCTGTGTCATCAAGTGTTTATAAAAAAAAAGTCACCAGACAATAATTTTAAATTTAAAAATCATATGTTAAATATTATTTATTTACAAACGAATACATCCTGAAGTAACCAGAAGACAAACTTGAAGAACACTTGAAAATGGGAACATTGTTCCCGAAACTAGTTGTGTAAAAGGAACATTTAACTATGGATTGAAGACTGCAGGTACTATAACCTAATCTAACTAAATTCTTTTTTTAATCAAAATAATTTACTCCTTAATACAGACAAAACGCATTTCATCAACTTCCAAACCCGGGAAACTGTCTGTCAAAAGAAAACTATCCAAGTAAACAATAAAGTAATTGAAAGCATAAACAGCTTACAATTTCTAGGGTTGAAAATAGACAAAACACTAAGATGGAACTGTCATGTTGAAAAGTTACTTTCTAAAATTTTATCTGGACTATATGCACTTACACGATTAAAAATGCTTTGTGAAAAGGAAACATTAAAATTAATTTACTTTTCTTATATTCATTCAATATCTTTTGGAATATCGCTCTATGGTGCTACCAGTCAATACAATTTAAATTTAATTCTAAAAACACAAAAGAAAGCAGTCAGAATTATTTGTAATTTACAACCAAAAACTTCAGTTAAGGAACATTTCATATCAGAAAACATAATGACAGTTTATGGAATGTATGTTTTTGAAACTGTTTTATCGGTAAAAAACAGGTCAAAAGAGTTACAGCTGGTTGGGGATAATCATAATTATTCCACTAGAAATCGGGATGACATAGCAACAAGTCCACATTCATTGCAACTTTTCAAAAAAAACCTAAATATGCTGGTTCAAAATTTTACAATAGATTGCCTGAAGAAATAAAATTGGAAGTTTCTAAAACAAAATTTAAAAATAAACTAAAAAAAATACCTCATCAGCAAAGCTATGTACTCTTTTGAGGGGTTATGAGCTAAACATACTTTGTAAGAATTAATTGTACGAGTTTCTAACAGCTGTTTCTTCTTTTTTTTTCTTTATAATTTTCAATGTTTGTAGATAAGATAAATATTGTAATACTGTATCAAACTGACACCATTCATGTATAGACAGCTGTACAGATATGAATAAAGAACAATTGAATTGAGTTGAATCTAACCTTTTTTATTTATAATCAAACCGTGAACATTTTTTATATTCGGAACTTATTGATTTTTAAATAGTTTTAGAAGGTCAGACTTACAAAGTGGAAAATCTAAGCTCGCACTGAACGTGTTAAATCTCAGCAATGTTCGTGATACTTTCCCTTCATATGAAAATAAGCATTCGGAATGCGTTACAGTCAATGTTTTAGGTTTTGTAACATAAAGCTCACCAAAAGGCAACTTAAATTTTAGAAATAAATTATTTTTTCAAGTAGAATAATGATTTTTATTTGATATTTCTCTCAAGTAACTGCTTGTACTTGCAGCTGTTTGAGTACGAGAGGCTGGTTCTGATGCTTCTCCACATAGTGTTGGATATGCAGCAGGAGGGGTTCGTGCAGAGGATCGGAATCTATTTACTAAACTCACTCGCTTGTCAGGTGGATAATTATCAGAAACAGCTGCTCGGAGACTTGTGTGCAATCGATGTGAGTATAACTTAACAAATTTACCTGACAATTCTTAACTCTCAAGATTAGTAAAAAGCAAGCAAGTAGACCCATGCAGCTCCATGCATGAGCCTGAGATGAGCATACAAAATCAAGCATTTATCTCTCTACTTTACATGTCATTTTATATCTTAGTGAATCCATTTAGATTTCTTTAACCCTCCGATGGTGTACGTCACAGATGGGTGTACTGGTACGTCATAAATGGATGTACCGGTACGTCACAGATGGGTGTACATCCAGTAGTAGGCTGGTATTACATAAAAAGTGCCCTCAAGAGTAAAAAAATCTACTAAAAATGGGTTATTAGTAGAGGTCTGCGGGTACCCAAAAATTTGGGTACTTGCGTGAACCGGAGAGGTTGGGCGGGCTCGGCTCGTCTCGGGTTTCATTCGGGCGGGCTTCTATTAGATGTCGGGTCGTGTGGATACCACCTACCCGAAAGGCATCGGGTTATACAAAATACCCGAGATGACATTGAAATTAATCCGAGACCCCGGGTAATAACATTTCGTTCAAAACTTCAATAAATGATTCACGCAATATTATCGAATACAGATGCTCTCGATCGAGATGTCAAACTTTTTTTTACAATTTTTACTTTTTTAATACATTCGATAGCACAACCTCAATGTCACCAAGACTTTCGTGAAAATCTGGCAACCAGCCATCTCCTTGCCGGCTCAAAATTATTGTGCATTCGCAGCTTATTATCGTATCCACATGAAGCAGCTTACGCGATCAGGGAACTGTTCCTCCTTTTGACGCAACAAAATAGTCGTACCATATGAAGCTCATATTAGTCGTGTTTCAAATAGTGATGGGAATACCTGTGATTTTTCAATCACAGTGAAAACCTTTTAAACTGTGATTTATGATTCTTTTAAGTGATTCGTTGTTTTTGCTCTGTCAGCCGTTGACGATGTTATATGACCAATACAGAACTGTGATTTGCCGTAGTGATCTCGCTCTTTCGGGATTTTCACTAAAAAATAAAAAATCATTATGTTAAGGATATAACTGATTAAAGGACATAAATAAACCGTTTTATTTTTTTAATGATACGTTCTAGATTTCCTCATTAGTGGAACTCTTAAAATCCGAACTGATTGGGACTGAAGCCTTTTCTTCCCGGGAAATAATATTACGCACTTATTTTGTCACTGTATTCGCGCGGTAAGCGACGGGAGACGTGGTGATTTGGGTTATACAGGGTGTGCGTGATTTATTAAATTCATAAGGGCAGTGACCTTGGCAGGTCGAGTCTGTGCTAAAAATAAACCACTCTCCCCCTACCACCACCTTTACTAACAGGGATGCGTATCGGGTCTGTCTACTGTCTGTGTCTAGTTTAGTGAGCGTTTACCTGCTGATAAGTGCGTATCGCTAACAACAGACGTGGCTTGGAATTACGTTCGTGTGAAGATTTTCTTCACTTGAACAGTTAAAGATAACAGACTTGAAGCGAGAAAACTCTGACTTTGTTAGACTTGAAAAAAAGTTAAAACTTTTAAGTGATTAAGTTAATTTTTAAGTAAAAGTTAATTTTTTAAAGTCATAACAATTTTTTTAAATTTCCAGCTATTTATTTTTTTGATTTCCGGAGAACGTGTTCAGATTTGAGGGGTTCCACTGTAATTTTAAATATTAAACACTTTATTCTAAAATAACTATTTTAGTCTAAAGAGCCTTTTGACATTTTATGAAAGTGTTGATTTAATTTGAACAATGATTGTGGTTGGTTGAATTAAAAATAAGAAACCAGGACAATATATAACATAGGTCTAATGAACGCTTGGCTTAGGGTATTGACTCAATACATTTTCTGTGTTTTTTATTCTGTAATA
>JAGISJ010000083.1:13045-43000 GCA_023375725.1 Nephotettix cincticeps
AGACCTAACCAGACCTAACCAGACCTAACCAGACCTAACCAGACCTAACCAGACCTAACCAGACCTAACCAGACCTAACCAGACCTAACCAGACCTAACCAGACCTAACCAGACCTAACCAGACCTAACCAGACCTAACCAGACCTAACCAGACCTAACCAGACCTAACCAGACCTAACCAGACCTAACCAGACCTAACCAGACCTAACCAGACCTAACCAGACCTAACCAGACCTAACCAGACCTAACCAGACCTAACCAGACCTAACCAGACCTAACCAGACCTAACCAGACCTAACCAGACCTAACCAGACCTAACCAGACCTAACCAGACCTAACCAGACCTAACCAGACCTAACCAGACCTAACCAGACCTAACCAGACCTAACCAGACCTAACCAGACCTAACCAGACCTAACCAGACCTAACCAGACCTAACCAGACCTAACCAGACCTAACCAGACCTAACCAGACCTAACCAGACCTAACCAGACCTAACCAGACCTAACCAGACCTAACCAGACCTAACCAGACCTAACCAGACCTAACCAGACCTAACCAGACCTAACCAGACCTAACCAGACCTAACCAGACCTAACCAGACCTAACCAGACCTAACCAGACCTAACCAGACCTAACCAGACCTAACCAGACCTAACCAGACCTAACCAGACCTAACCAGACCTAACCAGACCTAACCAGACCTAACCAGACCTAACCAGACCTAACCAGACCTAACCAGACCTAACCAGACCTAACCAGACCTAACCTAACCAGACCTAACCAGACCTAACCAGACCTAACCAGACCTAACCAGACCTAACCAGACCTAACCAGACCTAACCAGACCTAACCAGACCTAACCAGACCTAACCAGACCTAACCAGACCTAACCAGACCTAACCAGACCTAACCAGACCTAACCAGACCTAACCAGACCTAACCAGACCTAACCAGACCTAACCAGACCTAACCAGACCTAACCAGACCTAACCAGACCTAACCAGACCTAACCAGACCTAACCAGACCTAACCAGACCTAACCAGACCTAACCAGACCTAACCAGACCTAACCAGACCTAACCAGACCTAACCAGACCTAACCAGACCTAACCAGACCTAACCAGACCTAACCAGACCTAACCAGACCTAACCAGACCTAACCAGACCTAACCAGACCTAACCAGACCTAACCAGACCTAACCAGACCTAACCAGACCTAACCAGACCTAACCAGACCTAACCAGACCTAACCAGACCTAACCAGACCTAACCAGACCTAACCAGACCTAACCAGACCTAACCAGACCTAACCAGACCTAACCAGACCTAACCAGACCTAACCAGACCTAACCAGACCTAACCAGACCTAACCAGACCTAACCAGACCTAACCAGACCTAACCAGACCTAACCAGACCTAACCAGACCTAACCAGACCTAACCAGACCTAACCAGACCTAACCAGACCTAACCAGACCTAACCAGACCTAACCAGACCTAACCAGACCTAACCAGACCTAACCAGACCTAACCAGACCTAACCAGACCTAACCAGACCTAACCAGACCTAACCAGACCTAACCAGACCTAACCAGACCTAACCAGACCTAACCAGACCTAACCAGACCTAACCAGACCTAACCAGACCTAACCAGACCTAACCAGACCTAACCAGACCTAACCAGACCTAACCAGACCTAACCAGACCTAACCAGACCTAACCAGACCTAACCAGACCTAACCAGAGACCTAACCAACCTAACCAGACCTAACCAACCAGACCTAACCAGACCTAACCAACCTAACCAGACCTAACCAGACCTAACCAGACCTAACCAGACCTAACCAGACCTAACCAGACCTAACCAGACCTAACCAGACCTAACCAGACCTAACCAGACCTAACCAGACCTAACCAGACCTAACCAGACCTAACCAGACCTAACCAGACCTAACCAGACCTAACCAGACCTAACCAGACCTAACCAGACCTAACCAGACCTAACCAGACCTAACCAGACCTAACCAGACCTAACCAGACCTAACCAGACCTAACCAGACCTAACCAGACCTAACCAGACCTAACCAGACCTAACCAGACCTAACCAGACCTAACCAGACCTAACCAGACCTAACCAGACCTAACCAGACCTAACCAGACCTAACCAACCTAACCAGACCTAACCAGACCTAACCAACCTAACCAGACCTAACCAGACCTAACCAGACCTAACCAGACCTAACCAGACCTAACCAGACCTAACCAGACCTAACCAGACCTAACCAGACCTAACCAGACCTAACCAGACCTAACCAGACCTAACCAGACCTAACCAGACCTAACCAGACCTAACCAGACCTAACCAGACCTAACCAGACCTAACCAGACCTAACCAGACCTAACCAGACCTAACCAGACCTAACCAGACCTAACCAGACCTAACCAGACCTAACCAGACCTAACCAGACCTAACCAGACCTAACCAGACCTAACCAGACCTAACCAGACCTAACCAGACCTAACCAGACCTAACCAGACCTAACCAGACCTAACCAGACCTAACCAGACCTAACCAGACCTAACCAGACCTAACCAGACCTAACCAGACCTAACCAGACCTAACCAGACCTAACCAGACCTAACCAGACCTAACCAGACCTAACCAGACCTAACCAGACCTAACCAGACCTAACCAGACCTAACCAGACCTAACCAGACCTAACCAGACCTAACCAGACCTAACCAGACCTAACCAGACCTAACCAGACCTAACCAGACCTAACCAGACCTAACCAGACCTAACCAGACCTAACCAGACCTAACCAGACCTAACCAGACCTAACCAGACCTAACCAGACCTAACCAGACCTAACCAGACCTAACCAGACCTAACCAGACCTAACCAGACCTAACCAGACCTAACCAGACCTAACCAGACCTAACCAGACCTAACCAGACCTAACCAGACCTAACCAGACCTAACCAGACCTAACCAGACCTAACCAGACCTAACCAGACCTAACCAGACCTAACCAGACCTAACCAGACCTAACCAGACCTAACCAGACCTAACCAGACCTAACCAGACCTAACCAGACCTAACCAGACCTAACCAGACCTAACCAGACCTAACCAGACCTAACCAGACCTAACCAGACCTAACCAGACCTAACCAGACCTAACCAGACCTAACCAGACCTAACCAGACCTAACCAGACCTAACCAGACCTAACCAGACCTAACCAGACCTAACCAGACCTAACCAGACCTAACCAGACCTAACCAGACCTAACCAGACCTAACCAGACCTAACCAGACCTAACCAGACCTAACCAGACCTAACCAGACCTAACCAGACCTAACCAGACCTAACCAGACCTAACCAGACCTAACCAGACCTAACCAGACCTAACCAGACCTAACCAGACCTAACCAGACCTAACCAGACCTAACCAGACCTAACCAGACCTAACCAGACCTAACCAGACCTAACCAGACCTAACCAGACCTAACCAGACCTAACCAGACCTAACCAGACCTAACCAGACCTAACCAGACCTAACCAGACCTAACCAGACCTAACCAGACCTAACCAGACCTAACCAGACCTAACCAGACCTAACCAGACCTAACCAGACCTAACCAGACCTAACCAGACCTAACCAGACCTAACCAGACCTAACCAGACCTAACCAGACCTAACCAGACCTAACCAGACCTAACCAGACCTAACCAGACCTAACCAGACCTAACCAGACCTAACCAGACCTAACCAGACCTAACCAGACCTAACCAGACCTAACCAGACCTAACCAGACCTAACCAGACCTAACCAGACCTAACCAGACCTAACCAGACCTAACCAGACCTAACCAGACCTAACCAGACCTAACCAGACCTAACCAGACCTAACCAGACCTAACCAGACCTAACCAGACCTAACCAGACCTAACCAGACCTAACCAGACCTAACCAGACCTAACCAGACCTAACCAGACCTAACCAGACCTAACCAGACCTAACCAGACCTAACCAGACCTAACCAGACCTAACCAGACCTAACCAGACCTAACCAGACCTAACCAGACCTAACCAGACCTAACCAGACCTAACCAGACCTAACCAGACCTAACCCAGACCTAACCAGACCTAACCAGACCTAACCAGACCTAACCAGACCTAACCAGACCTAACCAGACCTAACCAGACCTAACCAGACCTAACCAGACCTAACCAGACCTAACCAGACCTAACCAGACCTAACCAGACCTAACCAGACCTAACCAGACCTAACCAGACCTAACCAGACCTAACCAGACCTAACCAGACCTAACCAGACCTAACCAGACCTAACCAGACCTAACCAGACCTAACCAGACCTAACCAGACCTAACCAGACCTAACCAGACCTAACCAGACCTAACCAGACCTAACCAGACCTAACCAGACCTAACCAGACCTAACCAGACCTAACCAGACCTAACCAGACCTAACCAGACCAGACCTAACCAGACCTAACCAGACCTAACCAGACCTAACCAGACCTAACCAGACCTAACCAGACCTAACCAGACCTAACCAACCTAACCAGACCTAACCAGACCTAACCAGACCTAACCAGACCTAACCAGACCTAACCAGACCTAACCAGACCTAACCAGACCTAACCAGACCTAACCAGACCTAACCAGACCTAACCAGACCTAACCAGACCTAACCAGACCTAACCAGACCTAACCAGACCTAACCAGACCTAACCAGACCTAACCAGACCTAACCAGACCTAACCAGACCTAACCAGACCTAACCAGACCTAACCAGACCTAACCAGACCTAACCAGACCTAACCAGACCTAACCAGACCTAAACCAGACCTAACCAGACCTAACCAGACCTAACCAGACCTAACCAGACCTAACCAGACCTAACCAGACCTAACCAGACCTAACCAGACCTAACCAGACCTAACCAGACCTAACCAGACCTAACCAGACCTAACCAGACCTAACCAGACCTAACCAGACCTAACCAGACCTAACCAGACCTAACCAGACCTAACCAGACCTAACCAGACCTAACCAGACCTAACCAGACCTAACCAGACCTAACCAGACCTAACCAGACCTAACCAGACCTAACCAGACCTAACCAGACCTAACCAGACCTAACCAGACCTAACCAGACCTAACCAGACCTAACCAGACCTAACCAGACCTAACCAGACCTAACCAGACCTAACCATACCTAACCAGACCTAACCAACCTAACCAGACCTAACCAGACCTAACCAGACCTAACCAGACCTAACCAGACCTAACCAGACCTAACCAGACCTAACCAGACCTAACCAGACCTAACCAGACCTAACCAACCTAACCAGACCTAACCAGACCTAACCAGACCTAACCAGACCTAACCAGACCTAACCAGACCTAACCAGACCTAACCAGACCTAACCAGACCTAACCAGACCTAACCAGACCTAACCAGACCTAACCAGACCTAACCAGACCAAACCAGACCTAACCAGACCTAACCAGACCTAACCAGACCTAACCAGACCTAACCAGACCTAACCAGACCTAACCAGACCTAACCAGACCTAACCAGACCTAACCAGACCTAACCAGACCTAACCAGACCTAACCAGACCTAACCAGACCTAACCAGACCTAACCAGACCTAACCAGACCTAACCAGACCTAACCAGACCTAACCAGACCTAACCAGACCTAACCAGACCTAACCAGACCTAACCAGACCTAACCAGACCTAACCAGACCTAACCAGACCTAACCAGACCTAACCAGACCTAACCAGACCTAACCAGACCTAACCAGACCTAACCAGACCTAACCAGACCTAACCAGACCTAACCAGACCTAACCAGACCTAACCAGACCTAACCAGACCTAACCAGACCTAACCAGACCTAACCAGACCTAACCAGACCTAACCAGACCTAACCAGACCTAACCAGACCTAACCAGACCTAACCAGACCTAACCAGACCTAACCAGACCTAACCAGACCTAACCAGACCTAACCAGACCTAACCAGACCTAACCAGACCTAACCAGACCTAACCAGACCTAACCAGACCTAACCAGACCTAACCAGACCTAACCAGACCTAACCAGACCTAACCAGACCTAACCAGACCTAACCTAACCAGACCTAACCAGACCTAACCAGACCTAACCAGACCTAACCAGACCTAACCAGACCTAACCAGACCTAACCAGACCTAACCAGACCTAACCAGACCTAACCAGACCTAACCAGACCTAACCAGACCTAACCAGACCTAACCAGACCTAACCAGACCTAACCAGACCTAACCAGACCTAACCAGACCTAACCAGACCTAACCAGACCTAACCAGACCTAACCAGACCTAACCAGACCTAACCAGACCTAACCAGACCTAACCAGACCTAACCAGACCTAACCAGACCTAACCAGACCTAACCAGACCTAACCAGACCTAACCAGACCTAACCAGACCTAACCAGACCTAACCAGACCTAACCAGACCTAACCAGACCTAACCAGACCTAACCAGACCTAACCAGACCTAACCAGACCTAACCAGACCTAACCAGACCTAACCAGACCTAACCAGACCTAACCAGACCTAACCAGACCTAACCAGACCTAACCAGACCTAACCAGACCTAACCAGACCTAACCAGACCTAACCAGACCTAACCAGACCTAACCAGACCTAACCAGACCTAACCAGACCTAACCAGACCTAACCAGACCTAACCAGACCTAACCAGACCTAACCAGACCTAACCAGACCTAACCAGACCTAACCAGACCTAACCAGACCTAACCAGACCTAACCAGACCTAACCAGACCTAACCAGACCTAACCAGACCTAACCAGACCTAACCAGACCTAACCAGACCTAACCAGACCTAACCAGACCTAACCAGACCTAACCAGACCTAACCAGACCTAACCAGACCTAACCAGACCTAACCAGACCTAACCAGACCTAACCAGACCTAACCAGACCTAACCAGACCTAACCAGACCTAACCAGACCTAACCAGACCTAACCAGACCTAACCAGACCTAACCAGACCTAACCAGACCTAACCAGACCTAACCAGACCTAACCAGACCTAACCAGACCTAACCAGACCTAACCAGACCTAACCAGACCTAACCAGACCTAACCAGACCTAACCAGACCTAACCAGACCTAACCAGACCTAACCAGACCTAACCAGACCTAACCAGACCTAACCAGACCTAACCAGACCTAACCAGACCTAACCAGACCTAACCAGACCTAACCAGACCTAACCAGACCTAACCAGACCTAACCAGACCTAACCAGACCTAACCAGACCTAACCAGACCTAACCAGACCTAACCAGACCTAACCAGACCTAACCAGACCTAACCAGACCTAACCAGACCTAACCAGACCTAACCAGACCTAACCAGACCTAACCAGACCTAACCAGACCTAACCAGACCTAACCAGACCTAACCAGACCTAACCAGACCTAACCAGACCTAACCAGACCTAACCAGACCTAACCAGACCTAACCAGACCTAACCAGACCTAACCAGACCTAACCAGACCTAACCAGACCTAACCAGACCTAACCAGACCTAACCAGACCTAACCAGACCTAACCAGACCTAACCAGACCTAACCAGACCTAACCAGACCTAACCAGACCTAACCAGACCTAACCAGACCTAACCAGACCTAACCAGACCTAACCAGACCTAACCAGACCTAACCAGACCTAACCAGACCTAACCAGACCTAACCAGACCTAACCAGACCTAACCAGACCTAACCAGACCTAACCAGACCTAACCAGACCTAACCAGACCTAACCAGACCTAACCAGACCTAACCAGACCTAACCAGACCTAACCAGACCTAACCAGACCTAACCAGACCTAACCAGACCTAACCAGACCTAACCAGACCTAACCAGACCTAACCAGACCTAACCAGACCTAACCAGACCTAACCAGACCTAACCAGACCTAACCAGACCTAACCAGACCTAACCAGACCTAACCAGACCTAACCAGACCTAACCAGACCTAACCAGACCTAACCAGACCTAACCAGACCTAACCAGACCTAACCAGACCTAACCAGACCTAACCAGACCTAACCAGACCTAACCAGACCTAACCAGACCTAACCAGACCTAACCAGACCTAACCAGACCTAACCAGACCTAACCAGACCTAACCAGACCTAACCAGACCTAACCAGACCTAACCAGACCTAACCAGACCTAACCAGACCTAACCAGACCTAACCAGACCTAACCAGACCTAACCAGACCTAACCAGACCTAACCAGACCTAACCAGACCTAACCAGACCTAACCAGACCTAACCAGACCTAACCAGACCTAACCAGACCTAACCAGACCTAACCAGACCTAACCAGACCTAACCAGACCTAACCAGACCTAACCAGACCTAACCAGACCTAACCAGACCTAACCAGACCTAACCAGACCTAACCAGACCTAACCAGGCCTAACCAGACCTAACCAGACCTAACCAGACCTAACCAGACCTAACCAGACCTAACCAGACCTAACCAGACCTAACCAGACCTAACCAGACCTAACCAGACCTAACCAGACCTAACCAGACCTAACCAGACCTAACCAGACCTAACCAGACCTAACCAGACCTAACCAGACCTAACCAGACCTAACCAGACCTAACCAGACCTAACCAGACCTAACCAGACCCAACCAGACCTAACCAGACCTAACCAGACCTAACCAGACCTAACCAGACCTAACCAGACCTAACCAGACCTAACCAGACCTAACCAGACCTAACCAGACCTAACCAGACCTAACCAGACCTAACCAGACCTAACCAGACCTAACCAGACCTAACCAGACCTAACCAGACCTAACCAGAGACCTAACCTAACCAGACCTAACCAGACCTAACCAACCTAACCAGACCTAACCAGACCTAACCAGACCTAACCAGACCTAACCAGACCTAACCAGACCTAACCAGACCTAACCAGACCTAACCAGACCTAACCAGACCTAACCAGACCTAACCAGACCTAACCAGACCTAACCAGACCTAACCAGACCTAACCAGACCTAACCAGACCTAACCAGACCTAACCAGACCTAACCAGACCTAACCAGACCTAACCAGACCTAACCAGACCTAACCAGACCTAACCAGACCTAACCAGACCTAACCAGACCTAACCAGACCAGACTAACCAGATCCTAACCAGACGCTAACCTAACCAGACCTAACCAGACCTAACCAGACCTAACCAGACCTAACCAGACCTAACCAGACCTAACCAGACCTAACCAGACCTAACCAGACCTAACCAGACCTAACCAGACCTAACCAGACCTAACCAACCTAACCAGACCTAACCAGACCTAACCAGACCTAACCAGACCTAACCAGACCTAACCTAACCCCTAACCAGACCTAACCAGACCTAACCAGACCTAACCAGACCTAACCAGACCTAACCAGACCTAACCAGACCTAACCAGACCTAACCAGACCTAACCAGACCTAACCAGACCTAACCAGACCTAACCAGACCTAACCAGACCTAACCAACCTAACCAGACCTAACCAGACCTAACCAGACCTAACCAGACCTAACCAGACCTAACCAACCTAACCAGACCTAACCAGACCTAACCAGACCTAACCAGACCTAACCAGACCTAACCAGACCTAACCAGACCTAACCAGACCTAACCAGACCTAACCAGACCTAACCAGACCTAACCAGACCTAACCAGACCTAACCAGACCTAACCAGACCTAACCAGACCTAACCAGACCTAACCAGACCTAACCAGACCTAACCAGACCTAACCAGACCTAACCAGACCTAACCAGACCTAACCAGACCTAACCAGACCTAACCAGACCTAACCAGACCTAACCAGACCTAACCAGACCTAACCAGACCTAACCAGACCTAACCAGACCTAACCAGACCTAACCAGACCTAACCAGACCTAACCAGACCTAACCAGACCTAACCAGACCTAACCAGACCTAACCAGACCTAACCAGACCTAACCAGACCTAACCAGACCTAACCAGACCTAACCAGACCTAACCAGACCTAACCAGACCTAACCAGACCTAACCAGACCTAACCAGACCTAACCAGACCTAACCAGACCTAACCAGACCTAACCAGACCTAACCAGACCTAACCAGACCTAACCAGACCTAACCAGACCTAACCAGACCTAACCAGACCTAACCAGACCTAACCAGACCTAACCAGACCTAACCAGACCTAACCAGACCTAACCAGACCTAACCAGACCTAACCAGACCTAACCAGACCTAACCAGACCTAACCAGACCTAACCAGACCTAACCAGACCTAACCAGACCTAACCAGACCTAACCAGACCTAACCAGACCTAACCAGACCTAACCAGACCTAACCAGACCTAACCAGACCTAACCAGACCTAACCAGACCTAACCAGACCTAACCAGACCTAACCAGACCTAACCAGACCTAACCAGACCTAACCAGACCTAACCAGACCTAACCAGACCTAACCAGACCTAACCAGACCTAACCAGACCTAACCAGACCTAACCAGACCTAACCAGACCTAACCAGACCTAACCAGACCTAACCAGACCTAACCAGACCTAACCAGACCTAACCAGACCTAACCAGACCTAACCAGACCTAACCAGACCTAACCAGACCTAACCAGACCTAACCAGACCTAACCAGACCTAACCAGACCTAACCAGACCTAACCAGACCTAACCAGACCTAACCAGACCTAACCAGACCTAACCAGACCTAACCAGACCTAACCAGACCTAACCAGACCTAACCAGACCTAACCAGACCTAACCAGACCTAACCAGACCTAACCAGACCTAACCAGACCTAACCAGACCTAACCAGACCTAACCAGACCTAACCAGACCTAACCAGACCTAACCAGACCTAACCAGACCTAACCAGACCTAACCAGACCTAACCAGACCTAACCAGACCTAACCAGACCTAACCAGACCTAACCAGACCTAACCAGACCTAACCAGACCTAACCAGACCTAACCAGACCTAACCAGACCTAACCAGACCTAACCAGACCTAACCAGACCTAACCAGACCTAACCAGACCTAACCAGACCTAACCAGACCTAACCAGACCTAACCAGACCTAACCAGACCTAACCAGACCTAACCAGACCTAACCAGACCTAACCAGACCTAACCAGACCTAACCAGACCTAACCAGACCTAACCAGACCTAACCAGACCTAACCAGACCTAACCAGACCTAACCAGACCTAACCAGACCTAACCAGACCTAACCAGACCTAACCAGACCTAACCAGACCTAACCAGACCTAACCAGACCTAACCAGACCTAACCAGACCTAACCAGACCTAACCAGACCTAACCAGACCTAACCAGACCTAACCAGACCTAACCAGACCTAACCAGACCTAACCAGACCTAACCAGACCTAACCAGACCTAACCAGACCTAACCAGACCTAACCAGACCTAACCAGACCTAACCAGACCTAACCAGACCTAACCAGACCTAACCAGACCTAACCAGACCTAACCAGACCTAACCAGACCTAACCAGACCTAACCAGACCTAACCAGACCTAACCAGACCTAACCAGACCTAACCAGACCTAACCAGACCTAACCAGACCTAACCAGACCTAACCAGACCTAACCAGACCTAACCAGACCTAACCAGACCTAACCAGACCTAACCAGACCTAACCAGACCTAACCAGACCTAACCAGACCTAACCAGACCTAACCAGACCTAACCAGACCTAACCAGACCTAACCAGACCTAACCAGACCTAACCAGACCTAACCAGACCTAACCAGACCTAACCAGACCTAACCAGACCTAACCAGACCTAACCAGACCTAACCAGACCTAACCAGACCTAACCAGACCTAACCAGACCTAACCAGACCTAACCAGACCTAACCAGACCTAACCAGACCTAACCAGACCTAACCAGACCTAACCAGACCTAACCAGACCTAACCAGACCTAACCAGACCTAACCAGACCTAACCAGACCTAACCAGACCTAACCAGACCTAACCAGACCTAACCAGACCTAACCAGACCTAACCAGACCTAACCAGACCTAACCAGACCTAACCAGACCTAACCAGACCTAACCAGACCTAACCAGACCTAACCAGACCTAACCAGACCTAACCAGACCTAACCAGACCTAACCAGACCTAACCAGACCTAACCAGACCTAACCAGACCTAACCAGACCTAACCAGACCTAACCAGACCTAACCAGACCTAACCAGACCTAACCAGACCTAACCAGACCTAACCAGACCTAACCAGACCTAACCAGACCTAACCAGACCTAACCAGACCTAACCAGACCTAACCAGACCTAACCAGACCTAACCAGACCTAACCAGACCTAACCAGACCTAACCAGACCTAACCAGACCTAACCAGACCTAACCAGACCTAACCAGACCTAACCAGACCTAACCAGACCTAACCAGACCTAACCAGACCTAACCAGACCTAACCAGACCTAACCAGACCTAACCAGACCTAACCAGACCTAACCAGACCTAACCAGACCTAACCAGACCTAACCAGACCTAACCAGACCTAACCAGACCTAACCAGACCTAACCAGACCTAACCAGACCTAACCAGACCTAACCAGACCTAACCAGACCTAACCAGACCTAACCAGACCTAACCAGACCTAACCAGACCTAACCAGACCTAACCAGACCTAACCAGACCTAACCAGGCCTAACCAGACCTAACCAGACCTAACCAGACCTAACCAGACCTAACCAGACCTAACCAGACCTAACCATACCTAACCAGACCTAACCAGACCTAACCAGACCTAACCAGACCTAACCAGACCTAACCAGACCTAACCAGACCTAACCAGACCTAACCAGACCTAACCAGACCTAACCAGACCTAACCAGACCTAACCAGACCTAACCAGACCTAACCAGACCTAACCAGACCTAACCAGACCTAACCAGACCTAACCAGACCTAACCAGACCTAACCAGACCTAACCAGACCTAACCAGACCTAACCAGACCTAACCAGACCTAACCAGACCTAACCAGACCTAACCAGACCTAACCAGACCTAACCAGACCTAACCAGACCTAACCAGACCTAACCAGACCTAACCAGACCTAACCAGACCTAACCAGACCTAACCAGACCTAACCAGACCTAACCAGACCTAACCAGACCTAACCAGACCTAACCAGACCTAACCAGACCTAACCAGACCTAACCAGACCTAACCAGACCTAACCAGACCTAACCAGACCTAACCAGACCTAACCAGACCTAACCAGACCTAACCAGACCTAACCAGACCTAACCAGACCTAACCAGACCTAACCAGACCTAACCAGACCTAACCAGACCTAACCAGACCTAACCAGACCTAACCAGACCTAACCAGACCTAACCAGACCTAACCAGACCTAACCAGACCTAACCAGACCTAACCAGACCTAACCAGACCTAACCAGACCTAACCAGACCTAACCAGACCTAACCAGACCTAACCAGACCTAACCAACCTAACCAGACCTAACCAGACCTAACCAGACCTAACCAGACCTAACCAGACCTAACCAGACCTAACCAGACCTAACCAGACCTAACCAGACCTAACCAGACCTAACCAGACCTAACCAGACCTAACCAGACCTAACCAGACCTAACCAGACCTAACCAGACCTAACCAGACCTAACCAGACCTAACCAGACCTAACCAGACCTAACCAGACCTAACCAGACCTAACCAGACCTAACCAGACCTAACCAGACCTAACCAGACCTAACCAGACCTAACCAGACCTAACCAGACCTAACCAGACCTAACCAGACCTAACCAGACCTAACCAGACCTAACCAGACCTAACCAGACCTAACCAGACCTAACCAGACCTAACCAGACCTAACCAGACCTAACCAGACCTAACCAGACCTAACCAGACCTAACCAGACCTAACCAGACCTAACCAGACCTAACCAGACCTAACCAGACCTAACCAGACCTAACCAGACCTAACCAGACCTAACCAGACCTAACCAGACCTAACCAGACCTAACCAGACCTAACCAGACCTAACCAGACCTAACCAGACCTAACCAGACCTAACCAGACCTAACCAGACCTAACCAGACCTAACCAGACCTAACCAGACCTAACCAGACCTAACCAGACCTAACCAGACCTAACCAGACCTAACCAGACCTAACCAGACCTAACCAGACCTAACCAGACCTAACCAGACCTAACCAGACCTAACCAGACCTAACCAGACCTAACCAGACCTAACCAGACCTAACCAGACCTAACCAGACCTAACCAGACCTAACCAGACCTAACCAGACCTAACCAGACCTAACCAGACCTAACCAGACCTAACCAGACCTAACCAGACCTAACCAGACCTAACCAGACCTAACCAGACCTAACCAGACCTAACCAGACCTAACCAGACCTAACCAGACCTAAACCAGACCTAACCAGACCTAACCAGACCTAACCAGACCTAACCAGACCTAACCAGACCTAACCAGACCTAACCAGACCTAACCAGACCTAACCAGACCTAACCAGACCTAACCAGACCTAACCAGACCTAACCAGACCTAACCAGACCTAACCAGACCTAACCAGACCTAACCAGACCTAACCAGACCTAACCAGACCTAACCCTAACCAGACCTAACCAGACCTAACCAGACCTAACCAGACCTAACCAGACCTAACCAGACCTAACCAGACCTAACCAGACCTAACCAGACCTAACCAGACCTAACCAGACCTAACCAGACCTAACCAGACCTAACCAGACCTAACCAGACCTAACCAGACCTAACCAGACCTAACCAGACCTAACCAGACCTAACCAGACCTAACCAGACCTAACCAGACCTAACCAGACCTAACCAGACCTAACCAGACCTAACCAGACCTAACCAGACCTAACCAGACCTAACCAGACCTAACCAGACCTAACCAGACCTAACCAGACCTAACCAGACCTAACCAGACCTAACCAGACCTAACCAGACCTAACCAGACCTAACCAGACCTAACCAGACCTAACCAGACCTAACCAGACCTAACCAGACCTAACCAGACCTAACCAGACCTAACCAGACCTAACCAGACCTAACCAGACCTAACCAGACCTCTAACCAGACCTAACCAGACCTAACCAGACCTAACCAGACCTAACCAGACCTAACCAGACCTAACCAGACCTAACCAGACCTAACCAGACCTAACCAGACCTAACCAGACCTAACCAGACCTAACCAGACCTAACCAGACCTAACCAGACCTAACCAGACCTAACCAGACCTAACCAGACCTAACCAGACCTAACCAGACCTAACCAGACCTAACCAGACCTAACCAGACCTAACCAGACCTAACCAGACCTAACCAGACCTAACCAGACCTAACCAGACCTAACCAGACCTAACCAGACCTAACCAGACCTAACCAGACCTAACCAGACCTAACCAGACCTAACCAGACCTAACCAGACCTAACCAGACCTAACCAGACCTAACCAGACCTAACCAGACCTAACCAGACCTAACCAGACCTAACCAGACCTAACCAGACCTAACCAGACCTAACCAGACCTAACCAGACCTAACCAGACCTAACCAGACCTAACCAGACCTAACCAGACCTAACCAGACCTAACCAGACCTAACCAGACCTAACCAGACCTAACCAGACCTAACCAGACCTAACCAGACCTAACCAGACCTAACCAGACCTAACCAGACCTAACCAGACCTAACCAGACCTAACCAGACCTAACCAGACCTAACCAGACCTAACCAGACCTAACCAGACCTAACCAGACCTAACCAGACCTAACCAGACCTAACCAGACCTAACCAGACCTAACCAGACCTAACCAGACCTAACCAGACCTATCCAGACCTAACCAGACCTAACCAGACCTAACCAGACCTAACCAGACCTAACCAGACCTAACCAGACCTAACCAGACCTAACCAGACCTAACCAGACCTAACCAGACCTAACCAGACCTAACCAGACCTAACCAGACCTAACCAGACCTAACCAGACCTAACCAGACCTAAACCAGACCTAACCAGACCTAACCAGACCTAACCCAACCTAACCAACCTAACCAGACCTAAACCAGACCTAACCAACCTAACCAGAACCTAACCAGACCTAACCAGACCTAACCAGACCTAACCAGACCTAACCAGACCTAACCAGACCTAACCAGACCTAACCAGACCTAACCAGACCTAACCAGACCTAACCAGACCTAACCAGACCTAACCAGACCTAACCAGACCTAACCAGACCTAACCAGACCTAACCAGACCTAACCAGACCTAACCAGACCTAACCAGACCTAACCAGACCTAACCAGACCTAACCAGACCTAACCAGACCTAACCTAACCAGACCTAACCAGACCTAACCAGACCTAACCAGACCTAACCAGACCTAACCAGACCTAACCAGACCTAACCAGAGCTAACCAGACCTAACCAGACCTAACCAGACCTAACCAGACCTAACCAGACCTAACCAGACCTAACCAGACCTAACCAGACCTAACCAGACCTAACCAGACCTAACCAGACCTAACCAGACCTAACCAGACCTAACCAGACCTAACCAGACCTAACCAGACCTAACCAGACCTAACCAGACCTAACCAGACCTAACCAGACCTAACCAGACTTACCAGACCTAATGAAAAAGGTAAACCCAAATTATTTAATGCCAGATTAGTTGCTAGGGGGTTCCATCAGAATGACATTTTTGAGTTTTTTGAGACATATGTCCCTGTAGCAAGATTGAGCACTCTGAGAATTTTTATGAGTACAGCAAATCAATTAAGCCTTCCTAAAAGGCAAATCATTGCTGAAGTACATTCTTCCCGCACTCAATTTCTCCAGTCAAGCAGTGATGACGACATTTTGTCAGAGAAGAAAACGAAAAAGAGGAAAAAGAAAGCAGGATGGAAACAAGTTGCAGATTCTGTAGAACTGTTTAAAGAAAGGGGACAAGAAAATACAAATTTTCAAAAAGATGATGAAACATGTGAATGAAGCAGCGTCAAAGAGCTGATTTATTAACTAAGCCTCTACAGCGTGCAATGTTTGAAAGACTCAGAAATTGTGTTGGACTTGAACAAGTTTTCTCATTGATTTAGCTCATGGTTGCTCTCATTAAGGGAGGGTGTTAAGTTTAATGAAAGCAATCATGTGTTTTTAGGAGTGTTGCATTCGTTTATGTTTATGTTATTGTGTCAGAGGTTCTTGATGAGAGTTTTAATGTTTGTAGTTAAATAAATTTTCGATTTATTAATCATAATACTCATTTATCCAGCCACTGCGCCAAGTCCTACATTCAGGGTAGGTCTTGCGAGTCGGCCCTGCACCAGTTGGTGTGCAGAATTGAAGGAGCTATTGACCATTAAGAGGTGGCACTTGGAGCGTTCCTGGACATTCAGGGAGCCTTTGACAACACGGCCTTGGATGCCATGTTGAACGTCGCTAGATCTATAGGATTCAGCGATGTCATCTGCCGATGGATTGAGGCACTGCTACGCAATAGGTATGTGAAACTTTCTCTACAGGGAGTAGAGGTAGTAGCCAGGTCAACAAGGGGCTGTCCACAGGGAGGCGTTCACTAACCCCTTTTATGGAACCTGGTGGTAGACAGCCTTATTAGAAGGCTTAATGACAGTGGTGTCTTTGCTCAAGGATACGCTGACGATATTGCCATCCTTGTGATAGGTAAGTTTAACAATACAGTCACTGACCTCATGAACTCTGCACTAAGGCTTGTGGATGGTTGGTTCAATGAGGTCGGTCTATCTGTGAATCCCTCTAAAGTGGTTGCTGTACCATTTACCAAGAGGAAAAAGCTGACGGGGTTGGTCCGCTCAAACTACAGGGGAGTTTGATCAACCTGCAAAATCAGGTAAAGTATCTTGGGATTATTCTGGATCGGACACTTTGCTGGGAATCTCACTTACAACCGGTTATTGACCGGGGTAAGTGGTCTCTGTTTGCATGCAGGCGTATGGTCGGCGCAGCATGGGGACTGAAACCGGGGCTAATGTATTGGCTCTACGTTTTAGTAGTTGGACCAACTATGACGTATGCGTCTTTGGATGGTGGACCAAGATGGACTCAGGTGTTGCTGTGAAGAGGCTGGCAGCCGTTCAGCGGCTGGCATGTCTCATGATCACAGGGGCGATCAGCAGCACTCCTGGGGCCACTCTTGACTGTTTGCTTGATCTTTTGCCCATAGACATTCACATTAGGATGATTGCCAGAATGGGTGCACACCGCCTCTTTGGAGAGGGCCTCTGTAATAGGCCAGGTGAATTACGTGGTCACACCAGAATTTCAGGGATAGTTCAGAGCGACATTTTAGGTATGCCCTCTGATTATCTTCCGAGAACTTTCTATTTTGGCAGGTCTTTCCGAGTTTTTTTCCGCAACGGGACGAATGGAAGGATGGAGCCTGCCCACTACCACCCTGTGATCGGGAGTGGTACACTGATGGGTCCAAGAGCAGTCGGGGCACAGGAGAAGGCATCTACGGTGTGCAGGACAACGTACGGTCAGGTATTTCCGTGGGGACTTTCCCCACTATTTTCCAGGCCGAGATCACTGTCATTATGGAATGTGCCAGAGACATCTTGATGCTGGGTCATGAGGGCCTTTCTATCAATATTTTCTCTGACAGTCAGGCGGCTCTTAGAGCTTTGGACTCGGTAGAGTTCAACTCTAGGGTTGTGTGGGACTGTTTTAGGCTTGTGTCCTGTGTAGGCAGACACAATGAAGTCACACTTTGTTGGTTCCAGCACTCAGGGGTGGAGGGTAACGAAGTGGCAGACGGGCTGGCCAATAGGGCTGCATCATCCCCCCCTTTGTAGTCCTAAACCCTTCTGTCGTGTTTCTCGCACTGCAGCTTTTCAGACTATCAATTCCTGGGCTAGGGATTGTCATAAGAAAAGATGGGCTGAACTTTCCCTGCATACAGTAAGTAAGCTTGATCTTTGTTTTCCATCTCGTCAAGAGAGGTTCCTGGTCGTGCAAAGAGGTTCCTGAAACTTGGCAGGAAGGATGCCAAACTTGTCACAGGTATCGTCACTGGTCACGGTAATCTGAGGAAGCACCAACTATGCATGGGGGTCTTCAACGGCGACCCTCTGTGTAGAAAATGTCATCTGCAGGAGGAAACTGCAGATCATCACTCTGGGCAATTTGGTAAGGGGTAGTTTTCTGCCTCCTGACGAGCTTGTTAACAGGCTGCTGCAGTTTTCCAGGTCTCTTCATCTAGAAGATTCCTGATTATCCAGGAAAGAGAATTTTAGGGGTGCGCAAAAAGCCGCTACGGCTGAAGCGCCTTGGGAAAATCCGCCCCTTCGAATGAATGAATGAATGGAGAACATCGTCGATGCTCTCTTTCCAGCACACCCGGTCAGAGCGGAAGAAAGGTACGTGGAAGACCATCCAGGAGGTCGTTAAGGCTGCAAGAAACGCTCAGCGCGGAAACCACCATTCTCGCTGCCTCACGTTACTTGTCACCCTTGACGTGAGGAATGCGTTTAACTCCGCGAGCTGGAGCGTAATGCTCCATGCACTCGAGCACGTGTTCCATGTCCCTGAGTATCTTCTTCGGATCCTTCGGAGTTATCTTAGGGATAGGGAACTTATTTTCCAGACTACGGAGGGCCCTCGTAGAAGGGCTATAACGGCCGGTGCAGCTCAGGGTTCCATTCTAGGGCCGGATCTCTGGAACATCTCTTATGATAGGATATTGAGACTAGCCCTCCCTGAAGACTCCTTCCTCGTGGGTTATGCGGATGACGTTGCAGCGGTCATTGTTGCTCGCGACGTCCAGCTTGCCCAATGGAAGTTGAATCAGGTGATGAGGCTTATCACCAGATGGATGGAGGACCACGGTCTGAGCCTCGCCACTGAGAAGACCGAAATAGTCATGATGACGGGACGCCGAATTCCAACGTTATGCGACTTTCGTGTCAATGCAGAGACTATTCGAGCCAAGCCGGCAGTGAAGCCGAGCCAAGCCGTTTTGTGAACTCATACTTAATTATTTAATTTTAGGTCCCTTGATTTAAACTAGTGACAATTAAATGGGTATGATTCGTTTTTTATTCCGATTTTTTAGGGCTCTACGCAACCAAAAGTAGCTGCAATATATTATCTTCTATTCTTTAAATTAAATTTGTACAAATTAGATAAAGTAGGGGGGTTACAAAATTGAATTTATATAAGTGGGGTTAAATTAAACAGATTTTTACACATTATACTTATAGTTTTTTGTACACTAACATATTTCTTTGTGTGCTTTATAATTTTTCATATCAAACTTGCATTAGCTTAAAGTGTTCTGTTCCACTAAAAGATTGATCTAAATACAGATTGGTCGCATATAAAGACTGCATATTTCTAGTTTTAGACGTTATTATTGAAATATGATTGTTAAACATTGTTTACACAATATTGGTTGTATTTATAATATGTTGACATAACGGACACAATATTTGAACAATTTATATAATCAAAACCGATCCAATAGTCGAGTGTATTTCTATATAACTGTGTGATACAGTATAATTCCACATTCAGAGTAAGTATGTAGTTTCACATGAAGATATGAAAACGTTTCTGTCACGTTTCACACGAGTTACCCGTTAGCCGTCGTACGTCGCTGCGACGTACAAAACAAATGTATTAGGTTTAGTATCGCTGTAAAATATGAAATATAATATAAATATTATTAACTTTCTGATATGGTGGTATGTACACGTATATTAAGCCAAAATATTTGTAAGAAATTACTATATTCATGTGGACTTCAAACATTAAAACATATATTAAAAATTGTGACAGACTACACCAGAGTACCTTTAATCATTTTTCAGCCTAGTAGCCTAAATACACAGTCTCACACATACACACATACACTCCACGTAGGCCTAAACGAATATTATTCTATATTTGACGAATAAGTAATTTCCATATCGTACGTAGTAGTCAAATGAAAATACATATATACATCTTGGTACACAGGCTCATACCGTCGGGATCAATTACTCATAAGTTCAATTTCATTCAATGAAACTTGAATATATTTTACTGAAACAAACTAATCAACGTAGCCAAATTAGTCCAACACATGATTTTTGCTTACCGTTGAGGTGATTTATTAATTAACATTATTAAATTAAGTTATAAGTCAAGCATTGATTCATAGTTACGTGAACACTAAAATAAGCATAACAATTACCCAAATTACCCAATCACAGAAACTAGATTTTAAATACTAATATGCGAACATTAAAACAGCAAGCTTTGGTTTGAAAAATAAACGCTTGTAATGTTGTTACATACCGATTAATTTTAACAGGATAACGTCACCGACGTAAAAATTATGTTTCGAGAGAAGTTCGCTGGTGGCCTATATGTCAAGGCAACACTGCCAATGTCTTCTCGTTATTCAACGATCAATTGATTGTGATAACAACATTTAATTTAACGTACATATTTATCAAGTTACTTCATCAAACCTGAGCACTCTTTCGTTATGGAGAGTTCATAAATTCACTTTCCTGACTGACGTCCTAAATATTTCTTCTTAATGATCCATCTACTGTATACATGCTGCATCAGAAAGTGTCCGTACAATGTCCGTATGTATTTCGCTTTCAAAATATGAGTAAACAAGTAATTATGTTTTTCCCTAGTGTGATTAACTGTAAGGTCATAAGGAAAAAAAATTAAAATATTGGACAAGTGATACATAAAGTAAATTTTTTATTAAACTCGTTTTGTTTATGAAAATAGAAACCCTTGTGTAGGGGCAGCCGATAGATTTTTATAACCCGTACAAAAGACATCTATACCAACCTCCGTCAACCATCTATACCAACCAGGGCTTAATTTCAGCCGGAGCTCTCCGAAGCGCAGCTCCGGTACTTCTTTGGACACCTGAGCGGAGCTCCGGTTCCTTTTTCCTCACGTTTACGTGCTTGATAAAATTTTGAAATAAATCTGAATTTTGTGATAAAAACAATAATCTTTGAACAAAACCTTATTTTATATTTACTTTTACCTTCAAGCACTTTTATCATAAGGCTGATGTCATTATATGTTTGAACTAAGTTAAGGCTTGATTTTTGCAGCTGCAGAAAAAGATCTGCTAATTCTTCAAGCTTATCATGCATAAGTGCAAGATTGTGCACAAATGATGTTGAAGAAATTGTGAAGTGAGTTAGGTGTAAAAATATTCTGTGACCATGTCTAAGAAAATAACTACGTTTTTTATGCCTAATAAAAAGGTTAAGTTAGACGATAATATAAACAACATTGTCATCGAGAAACCAACACCTGCACCTTCGCAATCATCTGTTGTAGACCAACACCGTCCCGTAGAATCAGAAAAACGGCATCTTTCTTCGGATCAAGGGGGGTTAACGTTTTCATCATCAAGTACCAGTAAGCCTAATACGTCCAAAGAATTTTTCATGTTTAAACCAGCCTGTTGGTCCACGCAACAGAACATTGATTTTAAAATCAAAAATCCATGGCTTATTATAGGAGCAGAGGAAGCCTGCAATACTTTTAGAAACGTTTCAAATTTAGAAGCTGGAAAAACTCAAGGTATCAAAGTAAGTCAACAATGGGTTTTGGGAACTGTAAGCTCTTATGGAAAAGAT
The DNA here is from genome assembly GCA_023375725.1 of Nephotettix cincticeps. Classification (NCBI taxonomy): domain Eukaryota; kingdom Metazoa; phylum Arthropoda; class Insecta; order Hemiptera; family Cicadellidae; genus Nephotettix; species Nephotettix cincticeps. The sequence goes on from JAGISJ010000083.1 coordinate 35,908, forward strand.
TAAGTCGATCTTAAATTAAATAAATTTTCTTCATGAAATTATTTTATACTTTGTATAAAACTGGTTTCCGAAAATAATTCATCCAAATAATTATATAGTTGATATTTTAATAAATTTTAAAGATTTTCTTTTACAAATTTTCATGCGTAAATGCTGAATTTGTGAAGATAGGTGATTAAATAATTTAATTTCCATGTTTATACTTTTCTGACTTTTGAATATTTGAACGATGTAGTTTGAAGTGTTCATGTTTAGGAGTATAATGGGAAAATAAATTAACTTCCAGCTTTTGTATCGCTACAAGAATTGAATTTGGTTATTATATTTTCAGGATTATCGGCAATGAATTTGATAATGGTGCCCTCAAGATGCTCTTTACTTGTAAAAACTTGTACTTGTACTTGTAAAATGAAGTGTCCTCCATGGTGAGCAGATCACAACTCAGCGATTTTTATTAAAAATTCAATTGCAGGCAGCAATATGTTTTCGCGGAATTTAAACCTATTTTAATCTCCTGACCGGAAGGACTCCCTTCCGGTCAGGCTGAACAACTTAAGATGGCCAATTCCTTGAACCTCTTCTTCACAGCTCTTCATTCCTTGACATTATTTGAATAAAATAATAAAAAACACACTTTCAAAGATTTTAAAGGTAATAATCAGTCGATGGGTAGTCAAAACATTTAAACCGTATCCCACGGATTTATAGAGATACATTTGTAAAATATATATAGTATAAATATATCATAGAAATGGTAAATATATCCATTACTAAATATATGAATTATGAATGTATATGTATATTCTTATATCTTAAAATATACTCGTAATCCAGTACGGACAAAATTTCCTTTTCTGCGCAGAAACTGAAGTAAAATACCTACATTGTAGTATGGTTGCCATTTCAATGATTTAATCTAATCTAGTTAGTTAAGCAAGGTGAGAGGGCTCGAATTAAAGGTCTCAAATCCGTGTATGAAAGTTGGTATAAATGTTATAAAAATTGTTTATTGTATAAATGCCTACTTTCTGTCCACAGCAGCAAACCTGCACACTTTCCCATGTTATTCTTATGGAGAATAGGCAACTGATTCTCATGTTTATGGACAGATTTTTATAAAACTTGTCATAAATTATTTTTATTATATTATTGATTTTGAAGTTCGCTGAGTACGCAGGTCTGCTGCGACGGGGGTATTTTTATTAAGTTCCTTGCTTCATTCATTTAATTCTTTGTAACCCAACTAAATTGTTATTTCGTTTGCTCTCTTGCGCCTTGTAGAACTCAGCATAGATTTCACAAAAATCACGCTAATCTAAGATTTATTAATCTTATATTAGACCTGACTGATGATTTGAATCAACCGTTAAGATTAGTGTCAATTGAGGTGGCAGTGACTGGCATACCACCGAGCTGATCTGTGAACAATCAAACATAGCCCAAAAGATTCCCGTTTCCGGTGTTCCATATCTTTATTTATTAATAACTATTTAATTACTAGACTTAATTACATTATATTGATCGTTGCGTAGGTGATATATTGGAAATTTCAGTCGGAGATTAATAAAATTTCTTCAAGTATTGCCGTTATGAGGAATCGATCTCAAGACCTACGACGTAAAATTATTCTACTCAACCGCCTGAACTACCAAGGCTAGCGATAAAAGTGGTCATAAACTTCATTATAGATTATCCGTAAAGAGATTTTAAGGCAAAAAGAATGATTTAGTTTAATGATACCATTTTTATTTCATTTTCTGCTAGAGTATCTAACTCAAGAAATATCCTTTACATACTTATAGAAATAAATAAGCTGTCAACCCATATAAGGCAATTGCTTTTCAAATTCATTTAAAGAAAACTGTGATAACAATTCTTTAACCTTATGCCCCTTATACTCTAGAAGAGTTTTTTGACCTGAAACTATAAGTTTTCTATGTATGTTTTATTTTCTACGAATGCGTGATTTATGTGATTTATTTACAGGTATTGTATTGTTAGTATACTGTTAATACTGTTAATATACTGCAACAATAACTTGTTGCACTATATTTCTTTATTGACTAAACCTATTATTGTCCATGTAAACTTAATGGCAAACAAATGAAATGAATTATACTATTTAATTAATTGGTTTTGTTTGACATTTCCTACAAAACAAAGTTTTAAGATAAAATGTAGTTTCTTAGCAACTCTATGTAGCTCTTAAGAAAATAGATACTTCACATGCAGTCTGATAAAATGTTATTTAAGCAGAGAAGTACCAACTGTATTATTTCTTCAGCTTAGGCCTACATAAAATTATGCTATCCATTAAAACTGTCGTTTCCTTTATCCATAGTTCTAATAACGGAATTGGGGATGGTAAAAAATATGTTTACATTTTCTGTGTTCGATGGTTCCCTTTATGGCTTATTTACTGATAGTTGATTTTTAGTTTGATAGGTACACTTCTCAGGAACTATAAGAATTAGGGAATTGAAATTTTCTATGCATGTGTAACTATGTAATACAGCAACAGTACTAGAATTATCACTTTAAAAATATTAGTTGTTGAGAAAAACTATTTTGAATGTAGAAAAATCTGAAGAAAAATATTGGTAAATACCCCCTTCGCAACAGACCTGCGTACTCAGCAAATTTCCTATTCCAAAATATGACCATAATAGTACAAGTATGTGACAAGATATTGATCAATGACATGATTGACCTGTTGATAAAGTAGAGTATTTGCCTATTCTGCGTAACATTAACTTGGGAAAGATTATGCAGGTTTGCTGCTATGAGGAACAGTAAAAATAGGCATTTTTACCATAAACTATTTTCATTCTGACCATATACAAAGTTCTATAATTATCTGGACACAAATAAAGGAGTTAGCCTATTCTCCATTAGATTAACATGGGAAAGAGTGTGCAGTTTTGCTGCTGTGAGAAACACATGAACTATGATTTTTTAGCATAAACGTATGGATTCCAACCACATGAAGCTAAATACAAAGTTTCATCAAAAATTGTTGATTAGTAAGGGTAATATTAATTTTTCCTCGTTCTTCATAAGATAAGCATTGGAGCCTGTAAATACAATGTAATGTCTTTAGATCTTTTAATATCTCAGTAACCGTTGAAGGTAGAGAAAAACATTTGGGACCTAGTTGTGTAGTTTTTTGAGCTGATTCTAATGTTAAAAGATAAAATTTGAAAATTTTAATAATTACATGAAAAATTTTAAATACAAAAAAATAACATGGCCGGGGGCTTAAGTCTTGCCATGAGACCTACGGTAATAACTTATTCCCTATGGGAAATTCGTTAAAAGAAAATTATTTTTCAGCAATTAAAAATTATGCTAAAACAATTCTAGTGCTACAGAGATATAAAATTTTAACACAATGATCGATTTATTAAACAGTAACAATTTAAAGTTCAGACCTGCAAAAAGATCAGAACAATACTGATAAAAAGATTAACTAATTTTTAGCGTTTTGGAAAAAAATTATTTCTATATATACGTTCATTAAAATGTAAATTAACATTTGTAAAAGGTATGGTATAATTTAATACAACTTAATACATGGACCAGCACAAAGCAAGTACTACGAATTAATTTCATTTGCTTGGCTTCGCGCGACGACCTAGCTCAAATGCCTGCCATTGCCAAGCGGCAATCCGCTCAACAACTTTTGGAACTGACGACTTTTGCTTATTATTTTAAATAGACCTGGTAGAAGTGGTACCTGGGAGTTGTGATGTTGTCAATATTTAATAATTTTTTGAGACCTGGGAATAGTGAAACCTGGGAGTTATGAACCCCACCCTATAAATAATAAGCAAATCATAACTCCCAGTTATCATATCTCCCAGGTGTCAGAACTTATAGGTCTCTAAAATTAAATAAAATCGCTTGCATCATAATTCCCAGGTGTCAGAACTCCCAGGTATCGTCAGTTCCAAAAGTTGTTGAGCGGATTGCCGCTTGGCAATGGCAGGCATTTGAGCTAGGTCGTCGCGCGAAGCCAAGCAAATGAAATTAATTCGTAGTACTTGCTTTGTGCTGGTCCATGTATTAAGTTGTATTAAATTATACTATACCTTTTACAAATGTTAATTTACATTTTAATAAACGTATATAAAGAAATAATTTTTTTCCAAAACGCTAAAAATTAGTTAATCTTTTTATCAGTATTGTTCTGATCTTTTTGCAGGTCTGTACTTTAAATTGTTACTGTTTAATAAATCGATCATTGTGTTAAAATTTTATATCTCTGTAGCACTAGAATTGTTTTAGCATAATTTTTAATTGCTGAAAAATAATTTTCTTTTAACGAATTTCCCATAGGGAATAAGTTATTACCGTAGGTCTCATGGCAAGACTTAAGCCCCCGGCCATGTTATTCTTTTGTATTTAAAATTTTTTATGTAATTATTAAAATTTTCAAATTTTATCTTTTAACATTAGAATCAGCTCAAAAAACCACACAACTAAGTCCCAAATGTTTTTCTCTACCTTCAACGGTTACTGAGATATAAAAGATCTAAAGACATTACATTGTATTTACAGGCTCCAATGCTTATCTTATGAAGAACGAGGAAAAATTAATATTACCCTTACTAATCAACAATTTTTGATGAAACTTTGTACATTAGCTTCATGTGGTTGGAATCCATACGTTTATGCTAAAAAATCATAGTTCATGTGTTTCTCACAGCAGCAAAACTGCACACTTTTTCCCATGTTAATCTAATGGAGAATAGGCTAACTCCTTTATTTGTGTCCAGATAATTATAGAACTTTGTATATGGTCAGAATGAAAATAGTTTATGGTAAAAATGCCTATTTTTACTGTTCCTCATAGCAGCAAACCTGCATAATCTTTCCCAAGTTAATGTTACGCAGAATAGGCAAATACTCTACTTTATCAACAGGTCAATCATGTCATTGATCAATATCTTGTCACATACTTGTACTATTATGGTCATATTTTGGAATAGGAAATTTGCTGAGTACGCAGGTCTGTTGCGAAGGGGGTATTTACCAATATTTTTCTTCAGATTTTTCTACATTCAAAATAGTTTTTCTCAACAACTAATATTTTTAAAGTGATAATTCTAGTACTGTTGCTGTATTACATAGTTACACATGCATAGAAAATTTCAATTCCCTAATTCTTATAGTTCCTGAGAAGTGTACCTATCAAACTAAAAATCAACTATCAGTAAATAAGCCATAAAGGGAACCATCGAACACAGAAAATGTAAACATATTTTTTACCATCCCCAATTCCGTTATTAGAACTATGGATAAAGGAAACGACAGTTTTAATGGATAGCATAATTTTATGTAGGCCTAAGCTGAAGAAATAATACAGTTGGTACTTCTCTGCTTAAATAACATTTTATCAGACTGCATGTGAAGTATCTATTTTCTTAAGAGCTACATAGAGTTGCTAAGAAACTACATTTTATCTTAAAACTTTGTTTTGTAGGAAATGTCAAACAAAACCAATTAAATAGTATAATTCATTTCATTTGTTTGCCATTAAGTTTACATGGACAATAGGTTTCGTCAATAAAGAAACATACTGCAACAATAACACTAACAATACAATACCTGTAAATAAATCACATAAATCACGCATTCGTAGAAAATAAAACATACATAGAAAACTTATAGTTTCAGGTCAAAAAACTCTTCTAGAGTATAAGGGGCATAAGGTTAAAGAATTGTTATCACAGTTTTCTTTAAATGAATTTGAAAAGCAATTCCCTTATATGGGTTGACAGCTTATTTATTTCTATAAGTATGTAAAGGATATTTCTTGAGTTAGATACTCTAGCAGAAAATGAAATAAAAATGGTATCATTAAACTAAATCATTCTTTTTGCCTTAAAATCTCTTTACGTATAATCTATAATGAAGTTTATGACCACTTCTATCGCTAGCCTTGGTAGTTCAGGCGGTTGAGTAGAATAATTTTACGTCGTAGGTCTTGAGATCGATTCCTCATAACGGCAATTATTTTTGATCCGACTTGAAGAAATTTTATTAATCTCCGACTGAAATTTCCAATATATCACCAACGCAACGATCAATATAATGTAATTAAGTCTAGTAATTAAATAGTTATTAATAAATAAAGATAAGGAACACTGGAAACGGGAATCTTTTGGGCTATGTTTGATTGTTCACAGATCAGCTCGGTGGTATGCCAGTCACTGCCACCTCAATTGACACTAATCTTAACGGTTGATTCAACTCATCAGTCAGGTCTAATATAAGATTAATAAATCTTAGATTAGCGTGATTTTTGTGAAATCTGTGCTGAGTTCTACAAGGCGCAAGAGAGCAAACGAAATAACAATTTAGTTGGGTTACAAAGAATTAAATGAATGAAGCAAGGAACTTAATAAAAATACCCCCGTCGCAGCAGACCTGCGTACTCAGCAAACTTCAAAATCAATAATATAATAAAAATAATTTATGACAAGTTTTATAAAAATCTGTCCATAAACATGAGAATCAGTTGCCTATTCTCCATAAGAATAACATGGGAAAGTGTGCAGGTTTGCTGCTGTGGACAGAAAGTAGGCATTTATACAATAAACAATTTTTATAACATTTATACCAACTTTCATACACGGATTTGAGACCTTTAATTCGAGCCCTCTCACCTTGCTTAACTAACTAGATTAGATTAAATCATTGAAATGGCAACCATACTACAATGTAGGTATTTTACTTCAGTTTCTGCGCAGAAAAGGAAATTTTGTCCGTTCTGGATTACGAGTATATTTTAAGATATAAGAATATACATATACATTCATAATTCATATATTTAGTAATGGATATATTTACCATTTCTATGATATATTTATACTGTATATATTTTACAATATGTATCTCTATAAATCTGTGGGATACGGTTTAAATGTTTTGACTACCCATCGACTGATTATTACCTTTAAAATCTTTGAAAGTGTGTTTTTTTATTATTTTATTCAAATAATGTCAAGGAATGAAGAGCTGTGAAGAAGAGGTTCAAGGAATTGGCCATCTTAAATTGTTCAGCCTGACCGGAAGGGAGTCCTTCCGG
>JAGISJ010000084.1:0-42254 GCA_023375725.1 Nephotettix cincticeps
TGGCGTTTGGGGTACTCACCCTTCCTACCAAAAAAATGTATTTATTTCCCTATGGGAAATAGGTTAGATCATGGATATGTCAAAAGGAATGTTTTCAGTTCCTCTAAACAGCTTTCGTTATAACCATATACTGTTTCAAATTTTCATCTTACAAATTGCAAACACCCCCCACCTCCAGAGCTAAGACATATCCATATCAAAAACGTCCCACTGTATATGTACACTTAGTAGGATTGTAGGCCCGAAACCCGGCTTTTTCTCTGCATTGAGACCTTCTAAAATCGATTTATCATGACCATATACTTTGTATTATACAAAACAATCATACATTAGGGGGCAGAAAATATTTGTCCCGCACAGTGCTTGTTTAGATTATAAGATTATTGAAGATTGAAAGTATGTATCGGTTCACTGATAAAGATTATTTAATTATTGGATTTCCAAACTTATTGAAGTGTTTTAGAATACAAACTATCGACTACTATCGCAAGATTATATATCATGTTTGTTCCTCACTTCTAAAGCTATAGCATTTTAAAGGAAAAAATTAGTTTACACTACTCTTTTACTTTTCTTCTCACCGCAACACGTCTTAATATAAAACAGATATATTGTAGCTATTCAATATACCATTATCGTTTAAAGAGTAAAATAAATTCAATTTTCCCTTTCCTCACGTTTCTTATTTATCGTATTTCAATTCCTTTTAAGATTTCAATGCCTTACTAAATCCGCTCAATTGTTTGTATACTCGTATTTTCGTCAAGCTATCTATCTACATATGTATCTGCTGTTTTAAATAATATTTTAAATTATAAGTTTTACTTTTATCCCCCCCAAATCCGTTTTCATTTTAAGTGATTGTTTGATCATGAACGTGTTACCAGAGTAATAAATTGTATTGTACGACTTTAGAAGTTAAAAATAATTCTTAAAATGCTCATTAAGATTGTTTATTTTTTATTAAAATGTTTGAATTTTGATTACAATTTTTAAAGTAATAATTAACTAAACTGAAACAATACGTGTAATGAACGTGCAAAAATAATGACTCGGATCCTTTTAATCAACAGTAATTTATTGATTTTAACATATGTCTGAGTGAGAAAACGGGGGTTATTGCACTCGAAACTTGATGCATACAGGCGACTTTCGTGTTCATTTTATTTTTCTTACTCTTCTATGATGTGAACCTTGGGGGCATATTTTGCCTCACGCAAAATCCTTTACTTCTTCTTGCGGTTTTATTCCCTACTCTCTTTAACATCTAACAGACTTTAGAATTCAAGTAGTGTTAATTGATAGTTATTATAATCTAAAAACAAATTAGATAGAATATCTTTTGTGATCCAAGTACGTAAGTAATCTTAAGTAAGTAAGTAATCTCAGACTTAGATGACGATTACAATAATTACAGAAAAAACTAAACACATATTGTAGCTCAACGTAACATATCCCAATTTTGTGGTAAAACTAGAATTTAAAAGGTACTTACTTTTTTGGCACCATACATTACTAGACTGTAAATTGTAAGATATCTGTTGACCTACCTACTGATATTGAGGGCAGGATCCTCTCTGGTTGAAGTAGTTTATATAACTGAGTGGGTCAGTGTTCTCCCTCATGCAGCGGCCTTTGGAAAGGGCGAAGAGAAGGTCACAGGAGACATCCCCAGAGAGGAGAGTGATCTTGGAGAGAAGACTTTAGTTTGAAGTCCTCTCGTATTTGAAGTCGATGAGTCCAACCGGAGTGTGAGCTGTGTGAGTCGCCTCGTTTGACACCTATAAGAGTTCGGTCCACCCACGAGGAGTGAACATACTATGCTTGGACTTATTAGGTGTAGGGATCAAATGTGACTGTGCACGTCTCCCATTATATGTAGAGTGTCGCGGTGACAAGTGTCACAGGGGTGATGCAGGGCCAGGGGGACAAGGTGGCCAGGAACTGGGGTCGGGAGAACAGGAAAAAGTAGGAAAAGGATGAAACAATACTTTACAGGACCAATTTAAAGATGGGTGATAGGATTATTAATAGACTTTAAAAAATATTTCAGTTTAAGTAATTTTAATTAAGGACGAGGATAGGTAACTAAACGAACCCAAAGAGTTCAAGTAAAGCCACCTGTTGGGCCACCTTGGTGATGGGGTTGAAGTGTGAAGTTTAAATGGTCATATGGAGGTCATCTGGAACAAAAGAAAAGTAAAACCTTATTAGTTTAAAAAAAAGAATATTGTCATACTAACTCATATAGCATAAAACTCATACAAAATATATATTCAGCAATCTGTGATAAATTGTGCAGAACATTCTTCTTTGTGCTAAGTCAATTCAAGATCACCCGCTCTATAATTTAATATATGATATTTTTTACTGTTTTTTTTAAGTTATCATAATATCTTTGTAAAATATTATTTCATAAATTTCTTAAATAATTCATAAGGTTCTGAATTCAAACCTTAATATATTATTAGTGAATTCAATCAGTTTTCATTATGTTTGACTAATTATCTGCCTTTTTTCCTACTTTAGCTTCAAACGCCCCGTGAACTCAAAAATGCCGTTTTGGGCAAACTATGAGTAGTAGGTAGCCACTCTCTTAAAGGATTGCTGGCATTTAAGGATTGTGAGTTGTTAAACTATTATTTTATGTAAACTAGTTTCTGTTTTTACTCACCTCTATCATTAGAACTTTGGACTTCGGAGCTCTGACCTAGAACTACATTTTTGGGATTTGTTACGTTGAGACAGTGTCGTTCCTTTATGTGGTACAAGATTCAAAAATATGAAAATATTTTAGTTTAATATATAAATTATGTAGAAAAGAGTGTCATCTAAATCCTGTAGTGTAGGAAACAAAGGATAGTAATGCGGTATTTAACTTAGTTATACTATAGTTAACTATAGTAAAATAACTGTTGACCTAAAAATACTATAATCTGAAATCATATCTAAAAGACTGATATTAGTCATACACTTAAGTGAAAAAGTCAGTTCTTAAGCCTAGAAGTGACAAGCTTTTTACCTTTAACTGTAGTATAACAAATAAATAATAAAAAGTATAAATTTTATAAACTAATAAATAAAATTATCTATTTATTCGAAATAATTAAAAATAAATTGACAATTATGTGTCTCGTCTAAAAATATTACGTATAAACAAACAACACAAAACATTTTCCCTTAACCATACAATCGTAAAAGAATCAAAACAGGTGTCCACTGCAATCCCAATCAAGCTTACAAATGCCGTCAACCTCTCACCCAAGCCGGTCACCATTCATGGGGGCCCTTCCTCTAAATTGCTCATGGTCGGGATTCGAACCCTAACATTTCCGAATGGCTTCCAAATTTTCCTCGTAAAATAGTATATACACATTAAACCGTTGACAAAAATCATGTAAATGACCCATGACTATTTCATGAACATAGTTGTAGAATGACATAATAAGAGATTAATGTTAATGGAATTAAATCTTACTAAAATTATCATATGTTGCTATTATTATAGTTGACTCTATACTAAGTAGTCTATTTCTAATGAGAATACTTATTCTATAACTCACTGAACTGCTGCTTGTTTCTGTAAATTATCATAACTAAATTTGATAAAGAAATCAATCCGTTACTAAGAAACCAATTCAATAATGTTACAAACACCTAAGTAAACTTATTGTTTTATATTAAAATTAAATACAATAGCTCTGTTAGTTTCTATGGAAACCTGTTACATGTTTTCCATCTTACAAATCACTAACACCCCCCCCCCAGACCTAAGACATACATGTCAAAAAATGTAAAAAACTATTTACACACAGTTACTGTATTAAATCTTCCAGCTAGGCCTATAACTAGTGCATTATTTTAGAGGTGTTGAATGTAAACCAAAGAGAAGATAGAATATTATTTGTTTGTTTTAGAAAAACATAGAAAATTACTTTAGATATGAGGTTATGAAGTATTACCAACGATCTATAAAACCACTGTGCCAACGTTAATACTTGATTTTTTAGCAGTTTAGAAGATTATAAAAACAAAATACATTTGATGTTATTTATAATGCATAAAATAATGCCGAATAGATCTAAAGAGGATACTTAAAACTGTTTTAAACTTTATTGTCAAATTTTTTTTAAATTAATTGTTTTTAACTTATGAACATTTTTATTTTCAAAATATCACTATTAAAAATTAATCATTAAAGTCTCGGGAGGGGCAATTGCCCCTACTGCCCCCCCCCCTTGGATCCACCCCTGTAGAGAAGGTTCTGGCCTCTAAAGCATCTAAGATTGATAATGACACATTCAGGAATCTGCCTTTTACAAGTAAGGTAGCACAGAAGCCATCCCGGAACTACAGTACAGGCCTAAAACGACACACTTCAAAATCCAACCCCAATTTCTCACAACCATCTCACATACGACGGGAAAACAGAGATCAGCGTTGAGGGCACATACAACTTGCGGCTCTTGGACTCGAAAATCTATGTTTTCGATGTGGCAAGTCGAATCATTGACTCAACGACTGCAGGCTCCACAGATTGGAAACAATGTAACAAACAAGGTCATACAGCAAAGGTTTTTATGAGAACTCTATTATATAATTAAAAGAATTCTGTTAAAAATGTAAACTCAAGACAGTCTGATGAGATGTTAATGACCTTTATGGTGTAGGGAAGGTAGGTATTGAACATTTATGATGCAAACCTATCAAGTATAGATAAGTTTATCACAACAGTTCTAATCAATGGGCAACCATAAACGTATGAGGTTGACTCGTCTCACACACTTATCCGCAAAGAAGGTTTTGATAAACTTAATATTTCAGCAGATTCACTTAAGCCTACAATCATACTGAAGGGAAATCATACTATTTTCCCCATAAGTATTGCTTCTGTTCAAGTAGAGGTAAACAATCATTCAGCCATTGTACAACTATTTGTCGGCCCGCTCGGGTTCCCTGTTTTATTAGGTCGGACATGGATCAGGCGTTTTAACATTATTTGACAACAATTGACTCATCTCAATGGCATTAACATGTTTAATGTTAATACCATCAACGACACTGTTGAAGACCTCATTTGTAAAATATAATCAACTTATTCAGACATTCGTACACCCGCAATAGGTCGTATTCCAAACATTTCCTATAATCTTCAATTGAGACCTCAATCAAAGCCGTTTTCCTCAAACCCAGACGTCTACCATTTGCGTTACGAGACCAAGTGGGGTTAACCTTAGCTGTCCCAAAACTAGATGATTCCTTAAAACTATGTGCAGATGTACCTAAGATTGAAGAAAGCCTCCATTAGCTAAGAAATGTTACTTACTTTTGTACCTTAGATTTATTCTAAGCTTACCTTCATGATCCAGATGATGACGAAAGCGCACATGTGCAAGTAATCTCAACGCACAAAGGTACTTATAAGGTTAATCACCTTTTATTTGGTATAAAAATCACCCCTAGCATATTCAATCAAATAATTGAACAGTTGTTTGATGATCTACCTGGAGTAAGTACTTATTTTGATTACATTATAGTTTATGGTTCCACCCTACAAGATTGCTACAACAATCTCTGTTCTTGTGTTGAACGACTGAAGACAAACAATCTTTACTTGAAACAAAAGAAATGTCTCTTTTTCAGTCTAAGTATCATATATCTAGGGCGTTTTGTTGAACATAACAAGATTTCAAAATCTAGAGCCGAACTCTACTTAAATCGGAAGAAGGCTTGATGTCCAACGGCCAGCCACCAAGACTACCAATCAACAGACAAGACACACCGAAGTAGGACGCTCATTGGCCCGGGAAACGTGTACATGTCAGAATAGGGGAACAGTGGAAGTTTGGTAAGAACTTAAAGCTCTTCATTACAAGGTTCGCATTAACTCTGGATACATCTCAAAAAGACACATTAATCAGTTAAAGGTTCCAGAGAAACGAGGAGGAAAGCCCCAACGGAAGTAAAAACATATCCAGAGAACAAATCAGAACAAAAGCAAACATCAATAACAACCTGGAAATCTCAGAAATAGACTTTCTACTTCAGAAAAGTCAGTCAATTAATTAATCCATCTCATCAACGACATCTACAAACTCACACCCTTCCTGATAATAATCAGCAACCTAGAAAATCAGAGAGGCAAAGGAAACGGTCACAATGATTTAGTCCGTAATTTCCTCTTAGCGCGGGAGAATCTGTTTATATCTTTTTATTCACATTTACTGTTATCTGTGTTTTAATTTAAAAAGTGAAATGTGTTTACAATATTATTATTACATGTTTACTATCGTGAGTTCAAAATACATTGTGTAAAATAAAATGTTTTAATATTATACTTTCAATTCATTTAATAATCACACAGAACTAAATACTCGTAGTTCAAAGCTATTAAAAAGGGAATGAAGTATAAATGAAGGAAAATAAACAGTGTACATTAAAAATTAAACGTATGCTTTATGATCTTTCCTTTCCCTTTATAGTATAGTGAAAAGTACAATGATCAATATGTTTTCAACAAAAATAGAAAGTGAGACGTTAGGGAGAGAGCTACTTTACATTGGCCCCACGATCTTCCCAAATTGAATCAAAATCAAGGAGTTGTGTAATTGTAAATAACGCAAATTCGATTTGCAGCCATCGCCATTCAACATACATGTTTCTCCTTTTCAAATTTATTACTTCGTAGTGGGTGATTCAGGAGTTTGCAAACTTCGTTTTAAATTAAAGAGCTATATAGTTAGCCTTTCCGTGGCATGTACCGGTTTATTGATAATAATTTATATGATTATACATTTAATACTATAGTAAATAATGTCGTCGTTTGTTATACATAAAATAGATCATATAACCTTTATTTTAATATGGATTCGGAATTAAATAAGACCTACTAATTAATTAATGACTCATCTATTATTGAATCAGCCAATTAAAAACATCATTACTTATTTTTCTATAAATTGATGTGGTATTAAAACTTATTTTTTACTTTCCTCAAAATAACCAGCCGTGATGAGGGTTTTTATGGTAATATTTTTAATTTTCCTCAAAATAACCATCTGTGACGTAGGTTATTATGGTGATACTTTTAATTTTCCTAAAAATAACCAGCCGTGATTGTGTGAGTTTGTATGGTGATATTTATTATTTTCTTCAAAATAAACAGCTATATAAGATGTGGGTTTGTATGGTGAGGTTTTTAAATCACTTGGTGGCTAATAATATAACACTGTTTACAAAATAACGTCTTAAAGCGAAAATATATTATGAAGGATTACACAAAATACTTTTATGAAAATGCATGCCAATTTCATAGCAGATATTTATTGGATAAAGAATTATAACAAATGTTTTTATCTTCAAATTTATTTGCCAAAATATTTCATTTATAATGGGAAACTTCGTAGCATTCAGGTTTGATTGGAAGTACTCATATCAACCTTATGCTGTTGCAGTTATGAAAAATGATTATTAGGATAGACTATTAGCAAAAATATATTCATGGAAATGTTGAGTAGGGAATTTGCATCATAGACAGTAACAATGTCATAATATTTGGCCACAATAAATGAACCATTTACTATTTCATACTTGACTCATATTCTTTATACAATTACTACATCGGTCCCGTCGAACCGGCAGAGCGGGCTGGGTAACAGCATGTAAATTTGTACATTCCCTAAAAAAATATGAGGGATTTTAAATTCATGAAACTTTGTCTAAGTATTCAAAAAGATACGAGGAACAATACCTATAGGCTCATATCTAGTCACAGCAAAAATTAAAATTTTTTTTAAGCAATTACTACATCGGTCCCGTCGAACCGGCAGAGCGGGCTGGGTAAAAGCATGTAAATTTGTACATGTCCTAAAAAAATTATGAGGGATTTTAAATGCATGAAACTTTGTCTATGTATTCAAAAAGATACGAGGAACAATACCTATCGGCTCATATCTAGTCCCAGCAAAAATTAAATTTTTTTTTAAGCAATTACTACATTGGTCCCGTCGAAAAATATGAGCGAATGGAAATACATGAAAATTTGTCTATCTATTCAAAAAGATACGAGGAACAATACCTATCGGCTCATATCTAATCCCAACAAAAATTAAATTTTTTTTTAAGCAATTACTACATCGGTTCCGTCGAACCGGCAGAGCGGGCTGGGTAAAAACATTTGAATTTCTACAAGTCCTCACAAAAAAATGAGGGATTTTAAATGCATGAAACTTTGTCTATGTATTCAAAAAGATACGAGGAACAATACCTATAGGCTCATATCTAGTCACAGCAAAAATTAAAATTTTTTTTAAGCAATTACTACATCGGTCCCGTCGAACCGGCAGAGCGGGCTGGGTAAAAGCATGTAAATTTGTACATGTCCTAAAAAAATTATGAGGGATTTTAAATGCATGAAACTTTGTCTATGTATTCAAAAAGATACGAGGAACAATACCTATCGGCTCATATCTAGTCCCAGCAAAAATTAAATTTTTTTAAGCAATTACTACATTGGTCCCGTCGAAAAATATGAGCGAATGGAAATACATGAAAATTTGTCTATCTATTCAAAAAGATACGAGGAACAATACCTATCGGCTCATATCTAGTCACAACAAAAATTAAAGTTTTTTTTAACCAAATACTACATCGCTCGTGTCGAACCGGCAGAGCGGGCTGGGTAACAGCATGTAAATTTGTACATTCCCTAAAAAAATATGAGGGATTTTAAATTCATGAAACTTTGTCTAAGTATTCAAAAAGATACGAGGAACAATACCTATAGGCTCATATCTAGTCACAGCAAAAATTAAAATTTTTTTTAAGCAATTACTACATCGGTCCCGTCGAACCGGCAGAGCGGGCTGGGTAAAAGCATGTAAATTTGTACATGTCCTAAAAAAATTATGAGGGATTTTAAATGCATGAAACTTTGTCTAAGTATTCAAAAAGATACGAGGAACAATACCTATAGGCTCATATCTAGTCACAGCAAAAATTAAAATTTTTTTTAAGCAATTACTACAACGGTTCCATTTTATATTCTCATAAACACATTTTTTAACTATTCTACAGTCTAAAATCTTGTTTAGATCCTCGTCATTCATTGGCAATAAATAGACTGAAATTTAGATTTATTAGATCTATGTTTAACAATACCGTTGATAACTTTATATAGTACATTAGACTTATTCTTCCAGTTTTTCATATTGTTTGGTGGCCCCACTGACCCTTATCAAGTAATAATTGTGAATGTGAATTATTGTTAAGGTTAACATTGCACATGGTACAGGTGCAGATATACATCTTTATATTAATTTTGCGAAACTAAATACCGTACAATTTAGTTTGCAATTATTTAAAGTTACAGCGATACTTCACTTCGTATGACTCAACTTCAACTATAACAACATTTGGCCTAAGTAAGTAATTAGTCTAATCAAATTTAGATGAATGAAAAATTGAGAGGCAATTGCCTCAATCCTAATGAAGTTACTAGTACTAAGGTAATAGCCTTAACACCTAAATAAGAATCCTTAACAAATACAGCAAAATCAAGTCATAATGAGCAGAAACAATTTAAGAAATTTTAGGATTTATATCCAGAATCAATATCACCCCTTTAATATAATTTATAATTTATAAATATTATAATTTATAATAATATCACCTTTATATAAACACTATTGGAATGTGGCAGATGCAGAAACATATTAAGCGTAGGCCTATGCCTTAAAATAAATATGAATCAAAAACAAAAATTAAATCTATGTTACCAATGTACAACAAATAGTATAATTTTTACAGATACCTCGAAGCATTGAAGTTGTACTTCACTGAGAAGCCGCCACTGGAGGAAGAGTGTGTAAGTAGGCTAGCCTTAACAATTTTGTGGTAAATTTTTCCAACACACAACACAGTATTCTACCAATCAATATCAAATCGATCTTAGACTTACTTTTTGCACTTTCTAACAATCTTTTAACAATGTTTCTGTCTGTGGAAGAACCCAATTCTGACGTTAGGTACGATTAGAGGCTGAAATATGACACTCTAATTTAGGATAAATGGTAGATTCTCGTCATTTTCAATTGCTAACTGGAAAATCTTGTTTGATTGGAGATCTTAGGCGTAAGGTTAAGTTTATGTCAAAGATTTGTTATTAACTACAACCATTTGAGGGCTAGAGGGTCGATTTCTGGACGGTCGGTATCACTTGTGTAAAAAACTGGGTGATCGATTACAAGACGGTCGCATTCACTCGCTTAAATAACACGGGCAGTCGATTGCTGGACGGCAAACTTAACAACGGGCAAACCCACCCCCCCCCCAGGTCATACCAAGCTTTTTTGAGTTGATTTTGTTGGGTAATTTTACCTAACGCTTCATACCAAGTTTTATGGAAAACGGTTGGAAAATAAAGAAGATATTGATTTTCTTAATATCCTCTATAAGAATAACATTGGGACAACGTACGTCAGACAACGTACGTCAGACAACGTACGTGAGACAACGTTAAGCGTTTATCATGGACAGTAAATTTAACTTTTCTCTGGAACCGTTAGTCGTAGACAAATAATTCAAAATACTAATTTGTTTAGTTTTATAAGCTGGTTTCAATGATGCCAGTCAAGTTATACTTTACTGTATTGTTTTTTTTTTTCTACTAAACTTACGATGCTTTGGATTCCTGGTGGAGCTTTTCTTAGGTATCTGTTTATTCTAAGAGTAAAAGTATTAATTTACCTTGTTATTTAAAAGTATACTGTACTAGGTAATTATTATTTAAATTTACCTATGTTTAGCAATTTTTTAACAATCGGTAATGAAAAAATCAAATAAAATTAAAAAAATTTAAGGGTAGTAAAATTGTTCAAAATTTAATGAGGATCTCAAATTTAACATTATTTTCAATTTTTAAAAAACAATAAACGAGCAAATGAGATAATCCCGACATGATGTCCCGTTAACCCTGGCCCCCCCTGGGGTTAAGTCCGAGTCTAAAACTATTGTTCTTTTTAGCCGAGACCAAGCTCTTTGCGCTAGAACTTGACTCGTGAACCCGACAGTTTATCCTTTTTAGTCCGGGGTTATCTATAATTGGACCGTGAACCGAACTATTTAAGCCCGGGTTTATCCCTGCCATAATTGCCTCGAGTCTAAATGTTTGCGCTCGGAGGTAGCTAACCCCGAGCTTGTGAACCCGATTTTTTAGCCGGGGCTAAAAAACCAGTTATAACTGGATTTTGCGCTCAGACTTAAGATAACCCCGAGCTCGTGAACCGGCCCTAAATGTTAAAGTAAAACCATTAAATGTTTTTTTGTATTTATTAAAGTTTATATTGAGTTATAAAACGTGTGCAGCCGTCAGCTGCTTGGTGCCGATGATGAAACATCTGTTGCGCTATTGTTCATGCGGGCTCAAGTTCTCGTCACTATGCACAGCATTGAAGTTATAGTAATTGTTTTATGATGTATAAATGTATTTAGACCATGTATAAATACGTTAGATCTATGACGTCCCTAACCATATGACGCCACTGTTTTGATTTTTGGTCACATAGATAACCAAAAATCCGCCCAGAGCTAAGACACATCTATGTCAATAATGAATATAAAGTAAAATAATAATAAATGAATAATATAAAAATGTATGAATGTACAATTGCCATTGTATTTTCGTAAGCAACAACAAAATGCCTATAATTTTATAAATATTTTAAAAGAAAATTTAACATATTGAATTCGGCAGATGCACGAACATATGCGAACGCCTATAAATAAATATGAATCTAAAATGTAAATAAAGTTAATGTTGCCAACATATAAAAAATAGTACATTTTTTTCAGATTTCTTGAAGCATTGGAGCTGATCATCATTGTGAAGCTGCCTCTGGAGGGAGA
Source organism: Nephotettix cincticeps (assembly GCA_023375725.1). NCBI lineage: Eukaryota > Metazoa > Arthropoda > Insecta > Hemiptera > Cicadellidae > Nephotettix > Nephotettix cincticeps. The sequence continues at coordinate 11,905 of JAGISJ010000084.1, forward strand.
GTAAGTATACTGGAAGTAACTGGTAAGTATCTAGGGAGGAAGAGAAGTAAACTAGTAGTACCCAAGTAACCAAAGAGAAAAGAAAATGGTCAGAGTAACAGCACATCTCAATCCTAACAGAACTCTTCATAAGAAATGGAGTTTGATGTCGAACTTAGATAAAATTGCTCTGGCCGCTGAAGTCCTAGTTGAAAATGTAAGTGAACTAAGTCTTGAACCACATTTAGGCATAAAATCACCTTTTGTTGAAGCCTTATTGTGTCAACTAGGTATGGCAAATAATCATAGAAATAGTAAAATTATGGCATCTTTTCTAAAACACAATGAGAAAACTGTTAAAGAAACTGCAAAATGTCTTATGTCTCAAAGTGGTAAATTGACTAAAGAGATTGGCGAGAAAAATTCTAGTGTAAGTCTGCATGGCTTAAACCATATTGTAGATGTAAAAATCTCTGAAGAGGAGAACTGCAGTGGGAGGCAAGATTTCTTTGGCGATGGTGTAACTGTTTCATTAAAAAGTATTACACCACAAGCTGTTGATAAAGAAGGGGTTATATGTGAGAAAAGGAAATTTACATGCAAAGACTGTATCGGCCAATTCACCATAGAAGGTCATGAATGGAACAAAATGACAGATGAATTTGGAAAATTGTTGACAAGAGTTTATCCTGATGAAATTTCCAAAAGATTTTACACGATAAGTAAAGGGTGTGTGGTGCAGATGAATCATGTTAACTATGCCACATGTAATCTAAAGCGAAAGCAAGTACATGGTGAATGTAAAAAACTGCTCACCATCTATGCCTACTGCAGTCACAACAGAAAAACAACATTTAAACTTATCTGTTTTAGAATGCAAAACAAAGACAGTGTTGAAGTCTTGGTTTACACGAATGTAAATGAATGTCATCATCCAACAAAGAAAACCAGAGAACTAAGTGGGATCACAAGAGACGCTCTAAAAGAAGAATTGATAAATAACAGTCCAACAATGATTAGATTAAAAAATGTAAAAGAATGTGATCCTGAAGGTGTGAAGTTAAACAACACACAGAGTGTTAAGTCTTACAGCGTGTACCGTAAAGTAAAATCTGAAGCCCTGGCTGTTGATGACTTGCACAAAAACCCACTCATAGATCTTTTTATTATGCGGGAAAATGAAGAAGACTCTTCTGAAATCAAATACCTGCAATATGTTTCTCACCCATATGATGTCATGATGTACACTCCAGAAGTATTGGATTTGCTGATTGCAGCAAGGAAAGAATCGCCAATGAAAAATAGTTTTTCTATGCATATTGATGCGACTGGATCAGTAGTTCGGAAATTACCTGATCGCGGGAACAAACCTGTGTTCTACTATGCACTAGTATTCAGGTATCAAGGATTTATTCTCCCTGCAGCGGAATACCTTACCAGCAATCAAACCGCTGAATCAATTGGTAATTGGCTTCTAAAGTATAAGGCATTTTTAATGGACCAAGCATGTTGGCCGCCCTGTGACCATATTGTATCAGATTTCAGTTGGGCACTGATCAATGCAGTTTGTCTGCAATGGAACAAAATGCATGTAACGACCTATTTGCAGAGCTGTTATGACAAGATCGTTGGAAAGCCAATTTCTGTTAAACCAACTGTTACACTACATTTGTGTGTTTGTCATTTTGTTAAGATAGTTGTCAATACTGTAAAAGCGGCAACAAAACAATCAACAAAAGACGAGAGATCTGTGAAAAAGGAGCTGATTCTACAAGTAATATGTACAATCATAAACTGTAAAAACTACACCAAAATTAAAGAAATATTCCGATATACACTTACAGTATTGTTGTATAAGAGCAACAATGGAACAGTACAACATGCGTTATTCGCGTTATCACAATTGTGCGATGGAACGACAAACTTGACTGACGCTGCAGAAGTCGATGACGATGATGATGATGGTACAGTCCAGATTGTTATCGATGAAGATGTCAAGGATACAATCTATGAGAAGAGCCCATTTTATCAAGATATACATAAAATTGATGAGGACATAAGAAAAAAGATCCAATTAAGCAGAGATTCTGAAAGGGAAGAAGCTGTAACTAACGAATACTGCTGCCCAGAGTTTGCAACAAAACTAGTTAAAAAATATGCTGCTTACCTTCCATTTTGGTCAGGTATTCTATTAAGTGGAATGGATAACTCTGATGAAATACTGCAAAGACTAAGTAATGGCCCAGTTGAAAGCTGGTTTAACCAGGTTAAAAACATGGTTCTCTCCAACAAAGAATGTAACTTAAGAGGAAACAGATTTGTTAGGAAAATGAAAAATTTTGTTCTAGAAAGGTGTAAAGAGATCAAATTAAAAGTACCAAAAGAAGGTTGTGCAAGGGGAAAGAGAAAACGAGTCATCAAACCGAAAAACAAACAAAAAATATCAAACGTAAAGACAAAAGCATTTGCTAATGAACATGTAGACACAGTAAAAGCGATTGCGACCAAAACAAATGATCACACAAACGAGAATAAGAAAAAGAAATTGTCATTGAAAAGAAAAAGAACCCCTTCGATAAGTAATAATCAATCAGGGAATAATGTTATTGTACCAGTACCGATTGTCTTAAGTTCTGACAGTGATGTAGAAAATGCAGTTGAAAGTTGGAAAAAGCCTATAAAAAAGCCTTATACGTATTTCACTTCTACGTTTTTACAAAATACAGTTAAACAACCATTTTCAATGCCTACCTCTGCTGTTAAGTTGTTGAACAATATGATAATTAAAGAAAACTGCCTTATTAGTGAACCAAACTATTATGTTGACTTCTCTAATGATGTCAATTATATTGTGTGTACTGTGGAAACACCTTCATCCCAAACCTTTGACATAGACGTGAGAGACATAAAAATATTGTCAGGAAATGAATGGTTGAACACAGACATCATGTCAGCCATAGGCTATATGATAATGAAGACAAATGACAGCAAGCACAGTGTCATTTACCATGACAATATTGGTACTATGGCCATTGCAAAAGGCCAAGTCATTGATAAATCACATTTTCTACTGACCAACAGTAAAGTAAATAGTGACACCGAAAAGATATTTTTCCCAGTAAACATTAACAACTTCCACTGGGTGCTGGCATATGGTAATATAAAGAAATGTGAGTTCGCATACATCGATCCTCAGAAAAGTGAAATTGAGAAATCGATATTGGAGAGAACATTTAACAATTTTTTAAAATTTTGGAGTAATACAACATCAACTCCTATGATTCACTTAAAAAATGTGTGGAAAACCAGACAATACACTCATCCTCTGCAAAACGATGGGCATAACTGTGGTGTATTTGTAATGTACTTTATTGAACAGTTGCTTAGAAAAGACAGTATTGACATTTATTTTGATCCAGAACAGTACAGATTGAACTGCTTTAAGAGTCTATTGTGTATATCCAAAGACATGGTTAATACATGCCTATTCTGCAAGCGCAGATTTCAACCAAACGTACCATCAACACCGGAAAATGAAAGTGTTGAATGTACAGGTTGCTTGAGATGGTTTCATATTAAAACATGCCTCCCTAAAGATGTACCGGCAGATACCACAGTCCTGGGTAAAGATGGATTTCAATTTTTTTGCTACCTTTGCCGTATGTATTATGAAAAGTACATCGCATGTTAAATTTATTTGTCATTCTTTATAGGTAAGGGTGGTGAAAAGATGGCAGTTTCACATGCCAACAACAGTGTATGTTAAACAGACACTCTTACTATACAGTTTGAATGAATAAATGATCAGTTCAAGGTCAGCCCTTTGAAATTTATTAATATAATTATGAGTAATTAGCGCCCATGTGACAGCTCAGTCAACGTGCCTTAAAAGAAATCACTGTAGTAAAACTGAAACACTCTTTCTATAATAATTTGAATAATTTGTTCTACAATGTTCAATGTTAATTATATTGAATGATATTTACTGTGAATTGACTAGTAATTCAAAGATGGTCAACTAGCCAACAGGTTTTGTTCATCGGCAACAGCAAAACAAAATTATTGTTAATGAAACAACGAGTGTTTTCAGACTTATTACAGTTTGATGTGTCTTAATACTTACGAGGAAACCAAATATTTTAAAACATTTGTCGTAGTCTACATATCAGTTTAAAAATTGCTTATTTCATTAATTACATGCTTATTTCTCTGTGGTAAGAGATTTGGTTTTCATGTAAGTATTAAACGCCTTCTTTAAATAAACCAGCTGCTAAGACAAAGCGCCTTAAATTAAATCACTGTAGTGGAATGGGAAAACACTCTTTCTTTAATAAATATAATAATTTGCTTTATAATGTTTAAAGGAAATTGCATGATCTTTTTGCATGGTTTATATTCTGAAATAACTATTAATTTAAAGATGGTTCAACTAGCCAACAGTTTGATCACTGGCAATAATATTATTATTATTGATATTAACAAAATTATTATTCATTAAACATGAGTGTTTTCCATACTAATTACAGTGTGATGCGTCTTAATAGTTACGAGGAAACCACATACTATAAAAACTTATCTTGTACCTAACATAACACTTTATTGATAGCTTATTACATGCTTATGTGTATTGCTGTAATAATGAATTTGATTCTATTTTCAAAAATTTATTCCATTACAAACTGAATGTCATACAGTTTTGTAGAACAGGGTTTCCATGTAATTATTAAACGTGATATAACAAAACAAAGTTTGCAAATGGCATGCATGAATTACAAAAATAAATATCCTGCCAATTAACACGTTCGGAGTGGTCAGACCACTCCCCCAGCCCACACAGAAATTCATGAACCTTGTAGACCAGTTTGAGTGGTTGTGACCTATACCACAAACCACAAATGGTGTAACATGTTGATAGTACACCGGTTCTGGTATATGCTAATACAAAGAAATGTGAGGCTCTGGCGAATGTGTTAAAACAAAATAGAGCTTTCATTGAAATATCAACTTTGTCAACTTATGGCAGTTGGAACTTAAAAAGCTCACAAATGGCAGTAGATACTCAGAGCCCAGTAGGGCTGGTCATGCCATTCAAAAGGGGGATGATCCAGTTTAAAGTCTAGTTGTACAATCATTTAAATAAATACCTGAAACAAATTTTCAATCTCTGGTTTACTATTACAAATTTTTTTGGTCTTTAATATCCAGGCCAGAATATTTAAATGAAAATGTTTTTCCAAAGTTTCAGCAAAATTAACTGTGATTACTGGGTCAACCCTCTTAATGTATTTAACAGCAACTTTGTGTTTATGGCAGCTAATACTAAAATGTCTTAACCAGCAGCTCAGGCTATTCAAATGTTAAAGGCAGTTCTAACTGGACTGAGCACCCATGTGGCAGCTCATGGGGGATAATGTTGTTCGCGTCCGCTAAACAATATGAGGAACTTTTTCACAATATTTAACGCCTTCCCATATTGTTTTGCACGTGTCTCCCGGGTAACGCTAAATGAACAACATGTTTAATTTCTAATTTTCAGTAAATGTTTTTTCTTCATTAAGCACGCTGAATTCAACAGGAGTAAAGGCAATTAACTTTCATATTGACATGGATGTCTCTTACCTGTGGGGTGGGCGCGTGTTTGCGAAATGTATGAACAAAATTTGAAACAGATATATCCATGATCTTATCTATTACTCACAGGGAACAAGATACAAACACGATTATCAGATATGTTATCATTATTTGGTACAGTTACTTAGATATTAAACTATAACTTAAGAGTTATCCAATTTAAGATCCTACAGCCTTGGCCTACTGTCTGTTGAGGTCCGCAATCTGTATGTTCAGAATTCATCTGCATTATGAGTGACTGGCTGCCTCATAATCCTTTCTATCAACGCTTCATGAGCCTCGGCAACAGGACCTCCTTGCCGCTACCAGTCAAGACCGTCTTACCAGGTAACTTGTTAAGGTTACCTGATGCGCTTACGGACTTGTTACCGCTCCTCTGTGTAATGTAATGGGCTAAAAGTATGTCAGATTTCATCCCTTTTCAAATGTAACCTATTGTTTCAGAGAAGGAAGTAAAGAGTACTGCAAAGAATGCTGCCGGTTCTTGAAGAGATGTCGGCGATAACAAATGAATAGATGTCGAAATTCTGATTTTGTAAATGTTTAAATAATAAATATTTAATAAAAATTCTGTAGCAGTATATACCATGTATCCCCATGTTCATAAATTTGTCTCAGTCCCAAACAAACAGTATAAACATAATAGATTCCATAGAAAAAGGAGCTGATTTATTCCACTATAGCACAAGGAGTTTTAAAAAGAAGTTATTTAAGACGCCAAAGGTCAACAAAGAGTTTTTTAAACATTCTAATTTATTTTTTGGACCTTACATATATAATAAATTACCTTTGTAAAAACTATTTATAAAACTTGTAATACATTTACGATTTCATATAACATTCAGGCAGGGCCGGTGCAAGGCATTTTCACTGAACATGCGAGAGTCATTTTTGGCGCCCCCCCAAAAAGAAAATCCCTCCACTTTGGTATTATGTATATAATTATATAAACTCCTAATTATAATCAAAAGTGAACACATTGTCAAATGCAAGTAATAATATAGTATTGAATAAAATTACAAAATTAAAGTAAAAGAATTATTTATTTATATCAAATGTAGGCCTTTTTTACAATGAATAATGGTATAAAATGGAATTTAACGTTGGGACTGGGAGTTGAAAAATTTAAGCTCTCATTTAAATATATATAACAATATTTATTTTTAACTTGTAACGTAACATCAGTACTTATCTTTATCACTAAGTGTTCAGTTTCAGATTTGATTTTTTGTTGGTTCTGATCATCAATTGTTTTGCCCAACTGTAACCTTTGGAATAGTTCACGATAAGAGAAGGAAGCTTTGATGTGTGATGGCGACTTTTCGGGGTTGCGTAGAAACGTTGACATATTTTGCCAATCGGAATATCCTTCAGTTCCAGACAAAGATACATTATCAGTACTAAAAGGTTTGCAAAAGAAACAAAATATTGCATTTTTAGATATTGAGTAAGCAAGCCACTCAGACACACCCCTCCCCTCCTTCTTGCCCAGTATCCTGCACAAGTCTTTTAGAGTCAAGTGACAGGCTAGAAATAACGTAAATATTTCAGCGTCTAATTTGAAAGGAAGGCATAATACTGTAGTGTAGAAAGTCTAATGTTAATAATGTTATGTAAAATTAGAAAAGGTTCAAAGTGTAATATGTGAGGCGTCAAAACTCATAAATATGGTGTTTCTTCCACTTCCAAAAGAGAGGGCATGTCTTTAGGGTGGCAAGTTTTACAGTTTTTTTTACAAGTTTTATAAATAGTTTTTTACAAGGGTAATTTATTATATATGTAAGGTAAGTAATCTTAATTGTCCATAATGCAATAAAAAAACGTTAAACAGAAATGGAAACCCCCTATAAAACGAATCCGTGAAATGTTTATTAAAACTTAAGGACTCCTTAAGACGCCCTATTCCGATGTATGTTTCCTATCTTAAAAAGAAGTGTTAAACATAAATAGACATTTTCTTTAATATCCAAAAAATATATGTCTTCAGCAAAAAATATTTAGGTTCAGGAAAATGGACTCTAAAAAATCTTTAACAGGCCGTGCAGCCGGCCGCGCCGTGCCGTCGTGCGCCGGCTTCACCGGCGCGTTGGCGCCCCATGCGGCCGCATGTTCCGCATGGCCCTAGCGCCGGCCCTGCATTCAGGCAAAGTCCTTGGAATGTTTTCCTTTTAAATCTGAACTTAAAATGAAATAAACTCTTTAAAGGAAATCTTATATATTTAATACACTAGGCCTATCTTTGTGATAATTGTTTTGGAGCGGTGGTGCTACCAATCACCATGTCCAAGGTGTCGTTATAAGTGTCTTAGCCTGTAGTTTTTCCATCAATTAAAAAAATTTGAAAATTCACCGTGGACATAGAAAATAATGGGGTCAAAGTCGCGATTTTCCCCATAATCTTAATATGGAGGTTAACACAGATGATCGAGAAATCAGCTGATTTTTAAGGAAGTAGTTAAATAAACAAATCAAATCAGACAGTTAAACATGGTTCTTTATTTTAATAAAAATTTAAAATAATAATAAATAATAAAATTATAATAATAATAAAACCTAATCCTAATCTAACCTATCTCCTAATCCTAATCCTAACCTAATCTTGTGGTGGAGAAGGAGGTGGCGATCCTCGAGGAAGAGGAGGGAATTCTTCTTCATGGGGCTAAAACAAACACATGGAATACATGTATCATCATGACATAATATAGTACACCAAAAAATTGTAGGATATTGTTCCTGAGGTCATAAATAAAAAAAAATTGTCAGGAGAACATATGGCTTACCTCATTCTAGGGTTGTACGAGCCTCGAATTTTAAGTTAGGGCCGAGCTGAGCTAGTAAAAAAATTCAATTTCATATTTCAATTCTAATCAAAACGTGATAGATGTCCATTCTAATGAACAATTTGAAATAATTTGTAATATATTTAAGGTTTTCATTTATAATAAATTTTATTAAATAAAGAACTATACAGCTATAAACCAATACTATAAAACGATCAAGGTTTGTATAAATATATATTTGCACATGGATCTCGAAAACGGCTCTAACGATTTTCTTCAAATTTTGGAAATAACTAATTTCCTAGTACAAACAAAGTTCTAGATAGGTCTAATGTCCTGGAAAAATGTATTACGCAATAGAGCTTACCAGGGGTTGATGAGCCTGCTGCTCCTCCTCCTCCTCCTGCTGCTCCTCTGGGGGAGCAGTGGCATGCTGCTCCTCCATGCGGCTGCATGGGGGGCAGCTGCACCTCTCAGCGTGCTCCCCCTCCTCCTCCTGGCCTCTTCCCCTATAAAATAACATGTCATCATTTCTTGTACAACAACAGCTGTCAGATCAATATTAGTTAGTTTATATTGGTCATTGATTTTAAAGACATTTAGAAATCATACTATATTACACAGTTCTTTTAACGTATAACTTATTTTTAATAATGGTATTTATATTCTAATCTATTTAATGTAAAAGCTGGGTGGGTACTCATTCATTTTCTTAGCATTGATTTGTTTAGGATTTCAGGTTTACATTTAGGTATGATGATCTTTCTTCTTGAAACTGAATACTACAACCCATACAAAGGACAGGCTTACTGCTAGTTAATGTACAGGGTGGCGCAGATGGAAACGAGTTGTTTGGGTTGTACCTAAAAAATTGTGTTTTTGTTCACAGGCATACACACACACACACATATATATATATTTGAGTTGGTAAATGAGGGCTACTATTAATATTAAATAATTATGCATAACTCAGTACCCTTTTTTTTTTGTTTGAGAAATTATTTTATTTAAAAATTCACTTTTAATATTTATAATAATATTTAAATTATTTTAAATAAAATAATTTCTCAAACAAAAAAAAGGGTACTGAGTTATGCATAATTATTTAATATATATATATATATATATGACATTTCAACGACTATTGTTTTTGTCCTGGTCCTAAGTATTGCCATGAGACCTATGGAAGGCTTCTTCCCTTTGGGAAATTCGTTACAAAATATTAGCATTGTTAGGTTACACTAATTACTATAGATTATTATAATTATCTGGTTCTGGTTCTCATTAGAATAAATGTATTTAATTACATATCTTTTAGTAATAATAATATTACTACGTCCGACTATTATAGACATATATAATATTAATTCCACTGTACCTTCCTCGACCTCCTCTTCCGCCCCAGCCTCTTCCCCCCCGGCCTCTTCTTCCCCAGCGTCCTCTTCCACCTCTCCCTCCTCCTCGATGCCCCCTCCCTCCCCGCTGCCCCCGTCCTCTACGCTGCCCCCGGGCTACACATTGGAGGAGCGGGATTATGTGGTCTGAGTCATTATCGTATTGGCCTGTAATGGAAATTACCATGAAATTCATGTAGATTTCAAACATTGGTAAAATGACTTTTAATGAATATAATGTAATAATAATTAAATATGAGTACCTTATTTATACCTTATATTAATACCTTATAGTTATATGAGTAATAATTGTTGTTTTACTTATGTCGGCAACAGAAAATAAGGTTGTTTGTTGCTTACGCGAAATATAATATAAAAAAAAGATTCAAGCAATATATTGAATAAATTGATAAGTTTTCTAGATTTATAGGGAAATATTTTATCTCTGATTTTATTTCGCACAGCTATTTTACAATTTACTTTTTACAAATTGTTGACTAATTTGAAAATATTTCATTTATTACACACATACATACAATAAATATGTATGCAAAACCCCTAATCACATCTTACAAAGGGTATATTGTTAGCCATTTCCACTCAACAATAACATATCCAAAAAAACTCAGAAGCAGACAGCTGGCGCATATTTCATTGATTGTTGCCGACCAGAGAATAGAGTTAACATCTGCAAGCAGGCATAGGCATAGAGTGTGAAGCTTGTCGATTACATTGATACAACATACAAAACAAACTCTTTAATATTAAGGCTCTCTAGAGCGCAAGTGCGACAGTGAAACATATGCGGGCGGCAGGTGCTGTCACACATGCAACAGTAAACCACGGGAGGGTTAAACAGACGATTTTATAAATTACAATTGTTGAAAATACAACTTACTCATTATACCGACCAACAGGTCGGGGGTCACCCATGGCACCGCCCTGGTGACTCTCTGGGCAGAGGCCCTTACTCGCCTGCTCTCCTCGGTAAAGAGGAGGAGGGTAGCAGCTGCTTCGGATGTTTTTGTATCCATCTAAAATCATGTAACATATTTCTGAATGTTAATTTCTTTGGCTTCCTCTTGTATTGATTAAAAGAAGAGGTAATCAAGGAATATGAATAGGTACTAACATTATGTTCAAATATATAACATATCATCCTGTACATATTCTATTAATGGTTTAATATGGACTAATTTACTCTCATGCAGCAAGTTGCCCGTCCCAAGTGTTAATACTGTAAATATTTTTAATATTTTATAAAAATTAAATTACTCTCTAAACTTAAGGAAGTGTTATATTTGTATGATTTTTTATACATAAACCATTTTAATTGAATAATTGAGGCTTTTGTGTACCGTGAAAATATTGATTTTTTAGTAAATTACTCCTTTTTTAGTCCTAATGGGGCACCTCAAAGTATAGCCTTATGACCTTGATATTTGTTTATATACTAATTAAGATCAAAAACTGTAGAAAAACATGTATTCCACTAATATTTAAGAAATTTAAATATTTAATAAAAATTTCTATTTTATAAAAATCTATTTTAGGCCAATTTTTTTAAAATTTGATGCTCTTGGGGCACCTGAAGATATTATTTCATTAAACCCAAATTTTAAGGGTAATTTTCTCTCACCAAAACACAACTTTAAGAAACTATTCCGTTGCATTTATCAGAAATTATTATTTTTCACTCCACCCTATTGCACAACCTCCCATTTACAGTTTGGAAACAATAATTGTATTACCAAAGTACACCAAATGTTACTTATGCAAACTAATGCAGGTATCGTATATATCCCGGGCTGGGATAAAGAATCAGATTCAGTAATTAAATCAATTAATATAGCTTAAATAAGTCATCACTATTTTATAATAGACTTACCTGAGATAAGAATCGTTGCGCAATACCAAATTTAAGGGTTGAACTTGTAACTGCGCATATTGTCGAGATATGAAATATCCCACGGGCAGGATTCCATGAAAAAGTTCCCACGGTTATGAAGAATGTATATAAAAAATTTATATCTCAGGATATCAATATAAACTTATGTAAATGTTTTACGCTATTACTATTGGTTTTACCGGCCGACAGAACAAAAATTTACAAGTGAGGAATTGCATAAACAACACACACACACACATAGATAGACAAATTAGATAGACAAATAGACAAGATAGACAAATCGACACGAGTGATGTAGTAATTGCTTAAAAAAAATTTAATTTTTGCTGTGACTAGATATGAGCCGATAGGTATTGTTCCTCGTATCTTTTTGAATAGATAGACAAATTTTCATGTATTTCCATTCGCTCATATTTTTCGACGGGACCAATGTAGTAATTGCTTAAAAAAAATTTAATTTTTGCTGTGACTAGATATGAGCCGATAGGTATTGTTCCTCGTATCTTTTTGAATACATAGACAAAGTTTCATGCATTTAAAATCCCTCATAATTTTTTTAGGACATGTACAAATTTACATGCTTTTACCCAGCCCGCTCTGCCGGTTCGACGGGACCGATGTAGTAATTGCTTAAAAAAAAATTTAATTTTTCCTGTGACTAGATATGAGCCGATAGGTATTGTTCCTCGTATCTTTTTGAATACATAGACAAAGTTTCATGCATTTAAAATCCCTCATAATTTTTTTAAGACATGTACAAATTTATATGCTGTTACCCAGCCCGCTCTGCCGGTTCGACGGGACCGATGTAGTAATTGCTTAAAAAAAAATTTAATTTTTCCTGTGACTAGATATGAGCCGATAGGTATTGTTCCTCGTATCTTTTTGAATACATAGACAAAGTTTCATGCATTTAAAATCCCTCATAATTTTTTTAAGACATGTACAAATTTACATGCTTTTACCCAGCCCGCTCTGCCGGTTCGACGGGACCGATGTAGTAATTGCTTAAAAAAAAATTTAATTTTTGCTGTGACTAGATATGAGCCGATAGGTATTGTTCCTCGTATCTTTTTGAATACATAGACAAAGTTTCATGCATTTAAAATCCCTCATAATTTTTTTAAGACATGTACAAATTTACATGCTTTTACCTAGCCCGCTCTGCCGGTTCGACGGGACCGATGTAGTAATTGCTTAAAAAAAAATTTAATTTTTGCTGTGACTAGATATGAGCCGATAGGTATTGTTCCTCGTATCTTTTTGAATACATAGACAAAGTTTCATGCATTTAAAATCCCTCATAATTTTTTTAGGACAAGTACAAATTTACATGTTGTTACCCAGCCCGCTCTCCCGGTTCGACGGGACCGATGTAGTAATTGCTTAAAAAAAATTTTAATTTTTGCTGTGACTAGATATGAGCCTATAGGTATTGTTCCTCGTATCTTTTTGAATACATAGACAAAGTTTCATGCATTTAAAATCCCTCATAATTTTTTTAAGACATGTACAAATTTACATGCTTTTACCCAGCCCGCTCTGCCGGTTCGACGGGACCGATGTAGTAATTGCTTAAAAAAAATTTAATTTTTGCTGTGACTAGATATGAGCCTATAGGTATTGTTCCTCGTATCTTTTTGAATACTTAGACAAAGTTTCATGAATTTAAAATCCCTCATATTTTTTTAGGGAATGTACAAATTTACATGCTGTTACCCAGCCCGCTCTGCCGGTTCGACACGAGCGATGTAGTATTTGGTTAAAAAAAACTTTAATTTTTGTTGTGCCTAGATATAAGCCGATAGGTATTGTTCCTCGTATCTTTTTGAATAGATAGACAAATTTTCATGTATTTCCATTCGCTCATATTTTTCGACGGGACCAATGTAGTAATTGCTTAAAAAAAAATTTAATTTTTGCTGTGACTAGATATGAGCCGATAGGTATTGTTCCTCGTATCTTTTTGAATACATAGACAAAGTTTCATGCATTTAAAATCCCTCATAATTTTTTTAAGACATGTACAAATTTACATGCTTTTACCCAGCCCGCTCTGCCGGTTCGACGGGACCGATGTAGTAATTGCTTAAAAAAAAATTTAATTTTTGCTGTGACTAGATATGAGCCGATAGGTATTGTTCCTCGTATCTTTTTGAATACATAGACAAAGTTTCATGCATTTAAAATCCCTCATAATTTTTTTAAGACATGTACAAATTTACATGCTTTTACCCAGCCCGCTCTGCCGGTTCGACACGAGCGATGTAGTAATTGCTTAAAAAAAAATTTAATTTTTGCTGTGACTAGATATGAGCCGATAGGTATTGTTCCTCGTATCTTTTTGAATACATAGACAAAGTTTCATGCATTTAAAATCCCTCATAATTTTTTTAGGACATGTACAAATTTACATGCTTTTACCCAGCCCGCTCTGCCGGTTCGACGGGACCGATGTAGTAATTGCTTAAAAAAAATTTTAATTTTTGCTGTGACTAGATATGAGCCTATAGGTATTGTTCCTCGTATCTTTTTGAATACTTAGACAAAGTTTCATGCATTTAAAATCCCTCATAATTTTTTTAAGACATGTACAAATGTATATGCTGTTACCCAGCCCGCTCTGCCGGTTCGACACGAGCGATGTAGTATTTGCTTTAAAAAAAATTTAATTTTTGTTTAGGCTAGATATGAGCCGACAGGTATTGTTCCTCGTATCTTTTTGAATAGATAGACAAATTTTCATGTATTTCCATTCGCTCATATTTTTCGACGGGACCAATGTAGTAATTGCTTAAAAAAAAATTAATTTTTGCTGTGACTAGATATGAGCCGATAGGTATTGTTCCTCGTATCTTTTTGAATACATAGACAAAGTTTCATGCATTTAAAATCCCTCATAATTTTTTTAGGACAAGTACAAATTTACATGTTGTTACCTAGCCCGCTCTGCCGGTTCGACGGGACCGATGTAGTAATTGCTTAAAAAAAAATTTAATTTTTCCTGTGACTAGATATGAGCCGATAGGTATTGTTCCTCGTATCTTTTTGAATACATAGACAAAGTTTCATGCATTTAAAATCCCTCATAATTTTTTTAAGACATGTACAAATTTACATGCTTTTACCCAGCCCGCTCTGCCGGTTCGACGGGACCGATGTAGTAATTGCTTAAAAAAAATTTTAATTTTTGCTGTGACTAGATATGAGCCTATAGGTATTGTTCCTCGTATCTTTTTGAATACTTAGACAAAGTTTCATGAATTTAAAATCCCTCATATTTTTTTAGGGAATGTACAAATTTACATGCTGTTACCCAGCCCGCTCTGCCGGTTCGACACGAGCGATGTAGTATTTGGTTAAAAAAAAATTTAATTTTTGCTGTGACTAGATATGAGCCGATAGGTATTGTTCCTCGTATCTTTTTGAATACATAGACAAAGTTTCATGCATTTAAAATCCCTCATAATTTATTTAAGACATGTACAAATTTACATGCTTTTACCCAGCCCGCTCTGCCGGTTCGACGGGACCGATGTAGTAATTGCTTAAAAAAAAATTTAATTTTTGCTGTGACTAGATATGAGCCGATAGGTATTGTTCCTCGTATCTTTTTGAATACATAGACAAAGTTTCATGCATTTAAAATCCCTCATAATTTTTTTAAGACATGTACAAATGTATATGCTGTTACCCAGCCCGCTCTGCCGGTTCGACACGAGCGATGTAGTATTTGCTTTAAAAAAAATTTAATTTTTGTTTAGGCTAGATATGAGCCGACAGGTATTGTTCCTCGTATCTTTTTGAATAGATAGACAAATTTTCATGTATTTCCATTCGCTCATATTTTTCGACGGGACCAATGTAGTAATTGCTTAAAAAAAAATTTAATTTTTGCTGTGACTAGATATGAGCCGATAGGTATTGTTCCTCGTATCTTTTTGAATACATAGACAAAGTTTCATGCATTTAAAATCCCTCATAATTTTTTTAAGACATGTACAAATGTATATGCTGTTACCCAGCCCGCTCTGCCGGTTCGACACGAGCGATGTAGTATTTGCTTTAAAAAAAATTTAATTTTTGTTTAGGCTAGATATGAGCCGACAGGTATTGTTCCTCGTATCTTTTTGAATAGATAGACAAATTTTCATGTATTTCCATTCGCTCATATTTTTCGACGGGACCAATGTAGTAATTGCTTAAAAAAAAATTTAATTTTTGCTGTGACTAGATATGAGCCGATAGGTATTGTTCCTCGTATCTTTTTGAATACATAGACAAAGTTTCATGCATTTAAAATCCCTCATAATTTTTTTAGGACAAGTACAAATTTACATGTTGTTACCTAGCCCGCTCTGCCGGTTCGACACGAGCGATGTAGTATTTGTTTAAAAAAAAAATTTAATTTTTGTTGGGATTAGATATGAGCCGATAGGTATTGTTCCTCGTATCTTTTTGAATACATAGACAAAGTTTCATGCATTTAAAATCCCTCATAATTTTTTTAAGACATGTACAAATTTACATGCTTTTACCCAGCCCGCTCTGCCGGTTCGACGGGACCGATGTAGTAATTGCTTAAAAAAAAATTTAATTTTTGCTGTGACTAGATATGAGCCGATAGGTATTGTTCCTCGTATCTTTTTGAATACATAGACAAAGTTTCATGCATTTAAAATCCCTCATAATTTTTTAGGGAATGTACAAATGTATATGCTGTTACCCAGCCCGCTCTGCCGGTTCGACACGAGCGATGTAGTATTTGCTTTAAAAAAAATTTAATTTTTGTTTAGGCTAGATATGAGCCGACAGGTATTGTTC
Source organism: Nephotettix cincticeps (assembly GCA_023375725.1). Taxonomy (NCBI): domain Eukaryota; kingdom Metazoa; phylum Arthropoda; class Insecta; order Hemiptera; family Cicadellidae; genus Nephotettix; species Nephotettix cincticeps. Next base: position 28,422 of record JAGISJ010000084.1, read on the forward strand.
CTCGTATCTTTTTGAATAGATAGACAAATTTTCATGTATTTCCATTCGCTCATATTTTTCGACGGGACCAATGTAGTAATTGCTTAAAAAAAAATTTAATTTTTGCTGTGACTAGATATGAGCCGATAGGTATTGTTCCTCGTATCTTTTTGAATACATAGACAAAGTTTCATGCATTTAAAATCCCTCATAATTTTTTTAAGACATGTACAAATGTATATGCTGTTACCCAGCCCGCTCTGCCGGTTCGACACGAGCGATGTAGTATTTGCTTTAAAAAAAATTTAATTTTTGTTTAGGCTAGATATGAGCCGACAGGTATTGTTCCTCGTATCTTTTTGAATAGATAGACAAATTTTCATGTATTTCCATTCGCTCATATTTTTCGACGGGACCAATGTAGTAATTGCTTAAAAAAAAATTAATTTTTGCTGTGACTAGATATGAGCCGATAGGTATTGTTCCTCGTATCTTTTTGAATACATAGACAAAGTTTCATGCATTTAAAATCCCTCATAATTTTTTTAGGACAAGTACAAATTTACATGTTGTTACCTAGCCCGCTCTGCCGGTTCGACACGAGCGATGTAGTATTTGTTTAAAAAAAAAATTTAATTTTTGTTGGGATTAGATATGAGCCGATAGGTATTGTTCCTCGTATCTTTTTGAATACATAGACAAAGTTTCATGCATTTAAAATCCCTCATTTTTTTGTGAGGACTTGTAGAAATTCAAATGTTTTTACCCAGCCCGCTCTGCCGGTTCGACGGAACCGATGTAGTAATTGCTTAAAAAAAAATTTAATTTTTGTTGGGATTAGATATGAGCCGATAGGTATTGTTCCTCCTATCTTTTTGAATAGATAGACAAATTTTCATGTATTTCCATTCCCTCATATTTTTGTGAGGACTTGCACAAATTTACATGCTGTTACCCAGCCCGCTCTCCCGCTATGTTATTTAGACGTAATTAGGTTTACCGAGCATAAAAATTAATTTTTATGCTTCTTAGTACCTTTTAGAGATAACTCTATTCACCATATAAAGGTTTATTATATGTAACAATAATAATCTTATACATTTTTATATATATAAAGTCAATATTTCTACGAGTAATTTGCTGCTGAACTGGTCCACAGACAGGTTAGTTTGCATCGCTGGACAAGTTGACGCTGCAAGTTAAGTTGACGCTGCAAGTTATCGCCAGATTCACACGGATTTCCAAAACGTTTACGTATGCTACATAACTAAGAGATTAAAAGATGTAATTCATAACTTTGTGTATTTTGATTTATTTACAACCTTCACCGACATCCAACATAACCTAAGCAAACTTAACCGACATAACCTAAAGTAGTTTAGCTTTTACATGTTTTAACGTCTACACAATAATACACTTCACCATAGTGAGTCAAATGACTTGAACGACGACCACGTGCTACGTGCATCACCTCGGTGCTGTTCAGCCGCACCTACTGGGGATTAAATAAAAAATATAAGGTTAAATGGTAATTCACTTAATCCGCAACCATTCGTTAACTTCCACCAGAAATGAACGGATCTCTCTGTTTCCAATTAGTTAGTTAGTTGACAGAATTAATAAACTTCGAATTGCACCCAAATATTATATTTTTGGTTATTTCTGTTATAACACCGGAAACCCGAAATGGGTCTAACCTAAATTATTGTCTTTCTGTACCGTTAAACAAGGGATTTTTGTGTTTGTCTTTGCCGCAAAAACGAGAGCACTCATAATCAATTATGCAACTTATTTTTTCCTTATACTATACATTTTGGAGAAGGGTTTTGTTTACTATAAGCTGACCCTCGCATTATGGAAATAAAATAATAAACGCTCCTAAATCCAGTTTTTGAGCTATATTAGAAATATTTTCAGTATATAGAATGTTATACAGTATAAAGAATATGTTAGACAACTAGTGTTTTCCTCAACTTGACAACATGGAAAATGCAAACAGCCTTTATTTTCAGCAGTATGAAGCACCTTCACATTATAGATCAATTGTTCGAGATGTTAAGGCCCCTTTTATGCACGGCGTCGTGCGACGGTCGTCGAGCGACCGTCGTGAGACGCTGAGAAAATGTCACCCTTTTATGCACGGCGTCGAAATGACGGTCCTCTGGCGACCGCCGGCGAGCGTCGGGCGACCATCGCGAAACCACCATTCCAGTGTTCTCCGTCATGGATCCCTGTGTAGTTTATATGTTTTTAGGGCTCAGATATTGATTATAATAATAGTGAACATACCTATTTTGTTTTTCAATATCACTTTTCCTTCAAATTCTGGCACAGTCAGACAACAAACAAAATTCCACGTATCTCTTTTTTCATTCTATCTTTATACTCTTCCTTACTGCAATCCCAAAGTTCAGGTTTCCACTTAACTGCATCAATTAAAGGTTCTGTGTCTATATCAACCATTTTCCCAGGCACGCACCAATAACTTCATCTTTTCCAGTAAACATCAACATAAATAACTGTCGGACTGCTCCCACGCAACAACCCCGTGGTGAGGAGGGGAGGGAAAGCGCGCCCGACGGTCGCCCGACGACCGTCGTTTCGACGCGCGTCGAAAGACGCCGTGCATAAATACGAGTAGCTCCATTTATATACCACAATGTTATTAAGGCAAATTATCGACGAGCGCCCGACGGTCGTACTCTAACTATCGACGTCGTGTTTTAGACGACGGTCGCCCGACGACCGTCATGCGTCGTGCATAAATATTCTATTCTATATATATATATTATGTATATATATATATATATATATATATATATATATATATATATATATATATATACAAACCTTGGTCGTATTATAGTATTGGATATTTTTAATTGTACAATAATAATTATATAACGATTTTCTGTAAAGAAGTCTAGTCTAGGTAGTTTGGCCGTTACCCCACAGGCAGAGACACGATTTGTCAGGTATGCTAATGTCGGTAAAGCAGTACGTAGTGTTCTATGTCACCATCAGAAAGCGCGCCAACACTTACAGGTGAGATTACAATAACCTGTAAGTTATGCTCATTTTAATAACCAAAGCAGATTAATACCGTTGATATTTTTTATTTTATTATGATTTTAATAAAATTTCAACAAAATAACACATTTTACCAACATGATCATGTTAGTACGTTTGTTATTTTAACAATCTTATAATTTAGTTCTCAATGTAAAATAATAGTATTCCTGTGATTAAGTTTAAAAAAACCTCAGATGTTCATAACTTGTACTTAAAGAAAAGTTTTCTTTTTGAAGAGCTCTCTGCCAGTTTCCCTCAACTGGGTTCTGTCAAGGCTCCATTAATCTCGTTTATGAATCAGTTCAGTGAAATTATTCGGACTATCGGTTATATATTATTCCTAATGTTCTTCAACAAGAGGAATTCTTCAATTTAGACCTCGACCAAAGTAAGAACCATACCAAGTATGAACCCAATTCTTCAAACTGTTATTGAGATATGTATTATTTAGTAAAAAATACCAAATGGCGGATACCTGGTAAACAAACCGTTAGGAAAATTTAATTCTTAATTTTATTTTTATTCTGACCCATTAAACCATTTAACAGAGGTTTGCACTTTACTTACAGGACACCCTGTATATATCACATATGTTTAAGTATATTTACATATAAGGGTTACACACCTAAATATATACATAATATTTTGAATTACCTTCAAATGTTCAATAAGTTGAATTATAAACTTCTATTATGGTCCTGTGCCATGCTCACTGCAACATGCATGTGAATAGTTCACTTACATACCTTCTAATCTTCTAATTACAACCTGCTAATAATAAACCTTTCACAGGGTTGTAGTTTTAGTAAATGAAGTGCCTTTAAAAAAATTTCTTGATTTAAAAAAATTCTTGAGTTGAAAATGAAATTTGGAAAGTTGGAATCCTCACAGGATGGAGTAAATTGTTATTAGCTACTTAGAATTATTGCTTCAGATAAAAAAAAACTTGTCTACTACATGATTTAAAAACTACACAGATTGGTGTTATACCACCCATCTAGTGCCAGAGCATATAATGTTTGTAATGATTTTAATTTTTAATCCTTTTGTAAAAGAGACATTGATTGAGCTCTTTTCTGCGGCCACTTATTTACGCAAGAGCTTTAGGCTAATTCAAAGATTGACAACCAAAAATTTACAATTTTCTAAAAATAATTGTCTCTCTTCATCATAAAATAATCAGCCTTCTCCTACTTGTGGCAAATGCTAATATTCTTTGATGACTTTTGTGTTTTTCTTTACGCTGACACAAAGATCACTACTCAAAAAATTATGTCCTAAAACTCCTTATCTAGTCATAAAAATTACCTAAATAAGAAAGATATAAACAGGGCGACAAATGAGAAAATTTCGAGAGGTTTACATATATTTTATTTTAAATACAACTTGCACTTTTCTACCCTCAAGTTTGCACAAGGGTCGGTATATTCGTAACAGAAATATTTTTTAACATTGTACATATTTTACACAAGTCTCTATAAACCAATTTTGTGATTCAAGGTTGAAACAGAACCGAAACAAATTACCGATTGCAATAAATATTAAAACACTGAAACACAAAAACTAAAACAATCACCTAATATATACATTAAATCATGGTTTCCAGTTTTAATTTTAAATTATCATCAAACACCTAGCATTACTTTAAAATATTACCTATTAAATTCATTAATTTTCAAGCAAATTATTATTTAATACAGGAAAAAGAACCGCTTTGTGTTAACAACAAACAAAATATTAGAATTTAGCTATATGTAATGGTTTTCGAAAATAAAAATACTTTATTTTAATTAATTTAAAAATCTATGGGAATGTTTTGAAGTAGGCTCAAGCATCCAATAGTTTTGCAAATTTCAGTACTTAATTATGTTTGGTAATTTTTTCTCTGTTCCAGAAAAATTTGAATCTAAAAATATAAATTTCCGGGTTTATTTCATAAAGGTGAACAAACCTGTGCCTGTAATAAATTATTATCATCTGTTTTTTTTTTAAACTCAACAATTTTTTAATTCAAAATATGGCACAGTTTAAAAGGAAACGATTATTCCAACAAGAATTAATTATGGAAAATAACCAGTCAGCTAAATTAAAATACTAAAATAACACAACTAAATTAATTCCACTATTTCTGTTCCCAAAATGTTTAAAACAATTAAAAAAAGGGTAAAACAGAAAAAGTTGAAACTATTTATAGAGAACAGAAAAAAATCAATAGGTTTATAGGATAGGATATAATGCCTGATTCGGCAGATACCACGTTTTCTGTTTAAAGGGAAATTAAAAATAAATTAAGGCTGTAGTCAAGATGGTCTGATAAAAAACTATAATCTGGAATGTATGAGAATTTTTTAAATTGTCAGCCCTTTAAAAAAATGTTTGAACAATTTCAACATTTAAAGAGGTTTAATCGGATAATATATGTAGGAAAAAACAAAACGCTATGAAAAAGCTCAAAATAAACCCCGATCCTTACAAACAGTAGATTCTATATTACCCGAACTATCATATTTGCATTTTAAAAGAATGTTTGTCTATTTAAATCGAGTATTTGCTTCTTAATCAATGTTTTTAGGTTATGCTAGTTATTTCATAAATTACTTTACAAAGTGCTAACCTGTAATCTCTTACATAAATCAAGACTTATATATGAGTCAAAAGTTAAATGCACTCAGTTTTAACTGAATTTGTGAATTTATTTTTTCTTAGGAAATAACAATAGAGTGTAATGTATAGTGTTTTAATTGATTTATGTTTAATTATCAAGTTAAGATAATTTTCCATCAAAATATTTAATACACAGGTTGTTCTAAGTCCAAATCAACTCGGATAAACTAGATTCTACTGTCTGTCTTAATCCTTAGTAACTCATATAGACTTCTATTTAACACATTAAGTCCGACGGAAGTCAACAGTTAGTTTATGTACTTAACCAGCCGAGGCCACATGTGTTACGCAGATGGTCGAGGGGTGAATGCCATGCTCATGTTTTTAAACGCCTAGTTCATATTTCATATTCATATTTCACGAATTTCATATAAATTATATCATACCACTTTTGTATAACTATTTTCACAATAAAAAACTCTCAATCTATACTTTTTAATAAATTAATTGAACTATTTTTAATTAATTATTTAAAACACAGGACGCTATTAAAATACATTTTGCTGATACTCCGTGTATTATAACAACAACATAATAGTGAATATACAAAACAAATAATTTATTACTAAATAAAATGGCGAGACACACTGAAGGTCACTTAACTCCCCACCACACCCCACACTATTGACCTACAAACAATAGGTACCCCGGGATTTTAGGCCGATATATTACAAAAAACCTGCGTTTTGTAGAAACTTAAAATCAAAAATTTGTGCACTGCACTCACCCCTCGACCATAAGTGGTTTTAACATAATCCTGGTGTGTGCCATTGGTGGCGTACTGCAAACTTCCCAAAACTCTGATGTGTACTACCGGTGGCGCACTGTTTTAATTTTGATTTTACAATTTTTCTACAGCACATATGGAGCTTTTCTGGGTTATATTATAAGTGTATTCTTATTTTAGGGTTATGTGGACACACCGTAGTCAATATTGTACCACACTGTTCATTGCAATTTAATTTTATCAGTCCGAAAAATCTGACATGTGCCACTTAACGTGTTAACTTTGGTAATTTACATGCATCAACATGGCCCATTTAACACAGTAAATTCAAGTAGTTGAATTTTGAATATTTCCGTAACAAATGGAATACCTAATTAAAAACTAAAACCTATCGGCTCATATCTAGCCACAACAAAAATTAAAGTTTTTTTTAACCAAATACTACATCGCTCGTGTCGAACCGGCAGAGCGGGCTGGGTAACAGCATGTAAATTTGTACATTCCCTAAAAAAATATGAGGGATTTTAAATTCATGAAACTTTGTCTAAGTATTCAAAAAGATACGAGGAACAATACCTATAGGCTCATATCTAGTCACAGCAAAAATTAAAATTTTTTTTAAGCAATTACTACATCGGTCCCGTCGAACCGGCAGAGCGGGCTGGGTAAAAGCATGTAAATTTGTACATGTCCTAAAAAAATTATGAGGGATTTTAAATGCATGAAACTTTGTCTATGTATTCAAAAAGATACGAGGAACAATACCTATCGGCTCATATCTAGTCCCAGCAAAAATTAAATTTTTTTTTAAGCAATTACTACATTGGTCCCGTCGAAAAATATGAGCGAATGGAAATACATGAAAATTTGTCTATCTATTCAAAAAGATACGAGGAACAATACCTATCGGCTCATATCTAGCCACAACAAAAATTAAAGTTTTTTTTAACCAAATACTACATCGCTCGTGTCGAACCGGCAGAGCGGGCTGGGTAACAGCATGTAAATTTGTACATTCCCTAAAAAAATATGAGGGATTTTAAATTCATGAAACTTTGTCTAAGTATTCAAAAAGATACGAGGAACAATACCTATAGGCTCATATCTAGTCACAGCAAAAATTAAAATTTTTTTAACCAAATACTACATCGCTCGTGTCGAACCGGCAGAGCGGGCTGGGTAACAGCATGTAAATTTGTACATTCCCTAAAAAAATATGAGGGATTTTAAATTCATGAAACTTTGTCTAAGTATTCAAAAAGATACGAGGAACAATACCTATAGGCTCATATCTAGTCACAGCAAAAATTAAAATTTTTTTTAAGCAATTACTACATCGGTCCCGTCGAACCGGCAGAGCGGGCTGGGTAAAAGCATGTAAATTTGTACATGTCCTAAAAAAATTATGAGGGATTTTAAATGCATGAAACTTTGTCTATGTATTCAAAAAGATACGAGGAACAATACCTATCGGCTCATATCTAGTCCCAGCAAAAATTAAATTTTTTTTTAAGCAATTACTACATTGGTCCCGTCGAAAAATATGAGCGAATGGAAATACATGAAAATTTGTCTATCTATTCAAAAAGATACGAGGAACAATACCTATCGGCTCATATCTAATCCCAACAAAAATTAAATTTTTTTTTAAGCAATTACTACATCGGTTCCGTCGAACCGGCAGAGCGGGCTGGGTAAAAACATTTGAATTTCTACAAGTCCTCACAAAAAATATGAGGGATTTTAAATTCATGAAACTTTGTCTAAGTATTCAAAAAGATACGAGGAACAATACCTATAGGCTCATATCTAGTCACAGCAAAAATTAAAATTTTTTTTAAGCAATTACTACATCGGTCCCGTCGAACCGGCAGAGCGGGCTGGGTAAAAGCATGTAAATTTGTACATGTCCTAAAAAAATTATGAGGGATTTTAAATGCATGAAACTTTGTCTATGTATTCAAAAAGATACGAGGAACAATACCTATCGGCTCATATCTAGTCCCAGCAAAAATTAAATTTTTTTTTAAGCAATTACTACATTGGTCCCGTCGAAAAATATGAGCGAATGGAAATACATGAAAATTTGTCTATCTATTCAAAAAGATACGAGGAACAATACCTATCGGCTCATATCTAGCCACAACAAAAATTAAAGTTTTTTTTAACCAAATACTACATCGCTCGTGTCGAACCGGCAGAGCGGGCTGGGTAACAGCAATCCGTGTGAATCTGGCGATAACTTGCAGCGTCAACTTAACTTGCAGCGTCAACTTGTCCAGCGATGCAAACTAACCTGTCTGTGGACCAGTTCAGCAGCAAATTACTCGTAGAAATATTGACTTTATATATATAAAAATGTATAAGATTATTATTGTTACATATAATAAACCTTTATATGGTGAATAGAGTTATCTCTAAAAGGTACTAAGAAGCATAAAAATTAATTTTTATGCTCGGTAAACCTAATTACGTCTAAATAACATAGCGGGAGAGCGGGCTGGGTAACAGCATGTAAATTTGTGCAAGTCCTCACAAAAATATGAGGGAATGGAAATACATGAAAATTTGTCTATCTATTCAAAATGATAGGAGGAACAATACCTATCGGCTCATATCTAGTCCCAACAAAAATTAAATTTTTTTTTAAGCAATTACTACATCGGTTCCGTCGAACCGGCAGAGCGGGCTGGGTAAAAACATTTGAATTTCTACAAGTCCTCACAAAAAAATGAGGGATTTTAAATGCATGAAACTTTGTCTATGTATTCAAAAAGATACGAGGAACAATACCTATCGGCTCATGAATGACTTGAAACATGGTCCTAATTTGCATCTTACCTTACATCATATTAATTTATGTAAATGGAATCACAATAAAGATTTAATATTTCCTTTACTCATAAGGCTCTTCATGCCAAAATTTAATATCTTGTGGTACATAAGAACCTTGTTAATCCTTATAATTATGAAATCCCAGGATTGCAGACATGATCACTGTTTGCATGCCAAGCCAAATCCAAAGTAAAATTAAGTTATTTTATATCCAATACTATAATATGAGCAAGGTTTGTATATTATATATATTTGCACACGGATCTCGAAAACGACTCTAGGGATTTTCTTTAAATTTTGGAAATAACTGAGTAGAAAATAAGTTCTAGATAGTTCTAATGTCCAAGAAAATTCCGGTAATATTAAGTTAAAAATCTAAAAAATTAACATTACTCTTATGGAGAATCAAAATGTAAACAATACAAAACCAAAGTCCAAACATCTGTTTATAATCGTTTGACCAGTGTTGTTGATTGAAGTGAACAATATGTGCAAAGAGGTTTTGCAAAAATATTTATTTTATGTATATAATAAATGAAAAATTATCAAATTATTAAACAATTTGTAAAAGCTAAAGGGTAAAATAACTGTGCGAAATAAAAGCAGAGAAAAGTATTTCCAAAATCTTTCGTGTTTTGAAAGAAAATATATTCATTATATTGCTTGAAGCCACTGTAACAAACCAATTAACTGGTGTAAGTTAAATTTCTCTTTTGCTTTTCAATCCTCATTCCTTTTCTAATAAAATCAGTTGTTCACAGGATAATAATAACAACTGTATAGACAATTAAATTAAGTATAAGATCAGCTAAACCAATTGAGGTTGGCCAAAAACTCTTAAACGACGGCACGAATTTGGCCGACGTCGTAGTACAGTGGCTAGCGCTCAGGAATCACGTGCCGGAGGGTGTGAGGTCGACCCCAGTTCGGGAAACCACATTTTTGTTCAGTGTTTATGCCATTTTAATTAAGGTGTATGAAAACGGATCTATTTAAACCACATAAATGTTTTCATTGAGCAATAAATTGGTTTTAATTTTACTAATTATTTTGTAAAATATATGTGTCTTATTATATCCGAGCAAAGCTCGGTCACCTGGTACTTAATTTAAAATTGAATAGACTGCACAGAATGTAGAATGTACAGCAGTGGAACTAAGGTATCATAGCATAGCAGATATAACCAGAGAGGGACGGATTATTACTACACTACTAGCTTTACTATCCGTTCATCTATAATATCTGTCTTCAGATATACACTAACATACTTTACAAGTTTTCACGTAGAAGCATTTATAAAAATACCTTATTCAACATTACAGCAATACATTCGGACAGACGGAAATTGAAATAAGACTTATTTCAGCTTTTAATGGATTGCTGATAGCACTACAGTACCGCATGCGGTTATTTGTACCATGGATAAAAAATAACGATAGTATGATGAGAAAGAACCGATATCAGTACACTTTGAAATTGCGTAATTTTAATATGTTTTCAGCTATAAAATAAGTCAAATATTTGATTTGGCGTCGTTCTGTAATTCAGCTACTTGGAGATCACGAATAATTGTCGATAGTTGTGAGCGATGGTCGGTGGGTGTAGTGTTCTCGTGTGAGGATTAACGTCCGCACTATTGAATACTGTGTTAATCCGCAAATATCATCCACATAATTAGACCAATTTCGTAATTCAGAGGCTGTGGTTCGGATTCCACGTAAAATGTAGGTCCCTTGTTCCCATCGGCTGTTGGGCTATTAATAATTAACAGTCCTGTCTAAGGACATGTCAGCCTTCGTACCAAGATTACAAGAGCGCCACAATCATCCTACACTCATAAATGCCTAACTAGTACCTTGTGGTATTGTCGTCTTTCCAATGATCTAATTTAATATAATAAAAAAAATTAATCCCTGGGATGACCACACAATTTATATGAGAAAAATCAATAAAAAATAGTTTACTGCAAAACTACAAAGCAAAAATCTCAGCTCACCAATGGCAAAAGAGTTAAGGGAAAAATAAAAAGAAAAGCAGCTAGCATTGACATAACCTAAAAACTAACCTAACCTTCAACCATTCAACTATACAACCACTACAACACAACACTTCACTCTAAGTAACTTAACCTTTGATTTTTATTTAAACTTTTTTTAACCTTTTTATGATTTGACCTTTGATTTGATACCAGGTTATAGAGAAGGTTACAATCCTTAAATTGAAAATAAAAACTATTGAGGAGTTGAGGCCAGCACCCTTGTAAATGATTGTTTACTATTTAATATAGTATGTTAGGTAAATTAATTTATCATTTCTTTATTTAATATTAAGTCTCAATACAATTCTCCGGTCTGGCATAGGTTTAATTTAGTTAAAACCCCCTAGTTTTCTTTTCAAACTAAAGCCAAATTAGTCTGATTTTTGTCAACTGGTTTATCACTGGTTTGGTCAATCTGGTTTATCACTGGTTTTACAGACAGTTTCACATGAGTATATAAGTTAGGTTTATTTGCCTTTTTTGGTGCTGAACATTTATTCATCATTTAGTATAACAAACCACTACTGAGTAATACTAACCATACTGTATTCACCTCTGAAAATACTGAATATTAGTATTTTAATAGGCCTACAGTATATATTTCACAATTTTTCTCACTCATTATTTTACCTTTAAGATATACACTAATTTGCCAATTTACTCTGCACATCACAGGTTTTTTAGTAGGCATATTGGTTAAAAGAAAGTAATTTTCTCTTCATAGGTAAATAGGTAGTTGAATGGAGCAGTTTAAATTTTATGGACGATTATAATAAACATGAGTTGTTTCAAATATATTTATGGTACAAACCTGAATAGTCATATGTATTAAGCGTCTCAATTATATCTTCTCCTACAGTAAGTGGAATTTATGAACTTGGGACAGCTTTAACATTGGTAGATTCTGTGCTGTGTATTCTATGTTTTTATAGATTTTATAGACGGATAAAAAGTGATTTAAAATATTCTCAGTTTAGTATCACAAAATTGACAAAATGGATGAAGATCAACAAGTAGAAGAAGAACAAAAGAAGTTTGCTGCAGATAGAGCTAAGCTGGGGCGAGCTGGCTGTAAAAAATGCAAACAGAAAATTGAATCAGGTTCTCTCCGCATTGCCAAAATAGCTCCAAATCCTTTTGGTAGTGGTGGAGGTTCTATGAAAATGTGGCATCATGTTAATTGCATATTTGAGGTAAGGTGATCAACATTATTATCGATGGATATTATATTGGTCTGTGATTATTCAAATTAACATTATTTGATAACATAGTTTTATTGACAAGATATTGACTGTGGAGTTATACTAGCTACATAGACATTATGGTATGTTTTTGGTTTTGCGTTCAGGTTTTAATTTTTGTTTTGTGTAGATCAACTTTCTCAACATATTTCCTGTAAGTAGTTAACAGAACCTGTACTAGATTGTGCAACGACTCTATTCCAACTGGTAGGCCCTACCTCTCTCTTATCGCATCAGCCATTCCCTAAGATACTTTTTTTGTATCTTAATAATTATAAGTGAGAGTGTAGCATAGGTCGTTACATTACCTTTCTGAATTGGTGACTGATCAAACTTTTAAAAGTAAAGTTATAAATGAGAAATGAGTGCCGTATGATTGAGATGTTATTTAAACTAAGGCTGACATGTTCCTTAGAAAGAACTATTAATTAATAGCATAACAGCCAATGTTATCTAAATGATCTACAATGTAATGTGGGATCCGGACCATAATTCAGCCTGTGAATAACAAACTGCTTATAAGGACGGTTTTTGCAAATGAACTTAGTATTCAATAGATTTCATATACATTTTGACTACGGTAGTTGAAATTGGCATTAGGTTGTAAAAAATATATGTAATTTCAGGTTTTTGCCAAACAACGGGCTTCAACACCTCGCATCGAGACAGGGGATGATGTGGAGGGCTGGGATACTCTTTCGTTTGAGGATCAAGAAGAGATCCTCTCCCATGTTTCTAATTGTAAGCCATAATACTATAAAATATATCTTATTATCAAATAGTAAGTAACTGTTGACTGAGCGTGTTGCCCAGGAATGTATAGTAGAACTTCACTAATTACAACCTCAATAATTCGAAAACCTCTTTAATTAATAGATTTTATCTGTTCTTTGAAAATACCTTTAATATTTGAAATAATATATTCCTATAATTCAACATATTTATGACGCATAATTTAGCCTATTCAAATAGTTAGTCTAAAATTCAAATTTATTTGTAATGGAGCTTCCACAAATTATGTTTAATTCTAATCATACCTCTTGATTTCAAAGTTAACCTCCACATTTCAAAGTAATTTGTATAAAAACAAGCCAGTCAAAATATGAACTGCTAGGTTCCTTCCAATTCTTCCAGCTTTCGATTGTTGGTGGCATTTTTATGCTTTGTTACAGCAATAATTCAGATTCAAAAATATTTTATTTCATAATTTTATGCATTATCTACTAAGTTATTTATAAATAAATCATAAAAATACAATTTACAGCTTATTTTACCCT